>BLSH010153469.1:729281-739767 GCA_018402905.1 Glandirana rugosa
CTTACACGGCTGGACGGCGGCATATTACTGCCGCCGACCAGCCGTTCACCCATTTCTACTTAAGGTACATACCTATAAAAACGTATCAATGTAACCAGGTCGAACCTGGTTTCATTCATAAGCCTTGTATATGGTCAGTGGTCACCACATGGTGTTCCGAGACATGATCCAGGACAAGATAAGTTTACTAACATTTCAGAGAAAAAAAAAATTACTGTTTGTACAATATGAATGGAGGAGACACGTCAACCAAAACGTGTCCTGTCGGGTCTAGGAGGAGAAGAACCCAGGGAGAAGCGACGAGGACCGGGGAGGGAGGACACAGCAGTGGGGCGCCATTGGCTCCCACAGCTGTCAATCAAAGTCAGTTAGCCAATCAGGGGAGAGAGGGGACGGGGCCGAACGGCATCTCCATGTCTGAATAGACACGCGCAGCTGCAACTCAGCTGAGGTGCCCCCATAGCAAGCTGTTTGCTGTGGGGCACTCAACAGGAGGGAGGGGCCAGGAGCAGCGAAGAGGGACCCAAGAAGAGGAGGATCTGGGCTGTCCTGTGCAAAACCAACTGCACAGAGGAGGTAAGTATAACATGTTTGTCATTAAAAAAAAAAGAGACTTTACAATCATTTGAATAGAACAGGACCTAGTACAGAGCCTTGTGGTACACCACTGGTGACTGGTATATGTTCCGAATACTTACTTTGGTCCAAGCTGGACCAATGTAACTATGCAAAAATATCCATACATGGAATTCATCTTTACCCACTTGCCGACCAGCCGCCGTCATTATACGGCGGCAGGTCGGCACATTCCCTCGTCTGCTGCACGCCAGGAAAGCTGATGCACGTGTCCGGCGTCCGCGGTGTCCGCTGGCCACCCGCGATCGCGGGAACAAGAGGCAGATCAGTGAACTGTTAGTGTTACTGTTCTCAGTAATCGCGAACCGCTTTCTCTCTACACTGCCAGTCAGTACACTGCCCCTAGTGTTAACCCCTTCCCTGCCAGTGACATTGATACAGTAATCAGTGTATTTTTATAGCACTGATTGCTGTATAAATGTCAATGGTCCCAAAAAAGTGTCAGAAGTGTCCAATCTGTCTGCTGCAATGTCGCAGTCCCGCTAAAAATCGCTGATCGCTGCCATTACTAGTGAAAAAAAAAATTAATAAAAATGCCATAAATCTATTCCCATAGTTTGTAGACGCAATAACTTTTGCGCAAACCAATCAATATATGCCTAATGTGATTTTTTTTACCAAAAATATGTAGAGGAATATATATTGGCCTAAACTGATAAAGATTTTTTTTTTTTTGGATATTTATTATAGCGCAAAAAATAAAAACCACAGAGGTAATCAAATACCACCAAAAGAAAGCTCTATTTGTGGGGGAAAAAAAAGAACATCAATTTAGTTTGGGTACAATGTTGCACAACTGTGCAATTGCCAGTTAAAGCGACACAGTGCCGTATCACAAAAAGTGCTCTGGTCAGGAAGTGGCTAAATCCTTTCTGGGCTGAAGTGGTTAATATGAAAATGAAGCATTATTGACCTATAAAATGGCCAAATAACTGCTTATTTTAGAGAAAAGACAATTCTTCTTGTGGGAAAGAATTTCTCTGGTATAATGTTGCCTTCAGCTACCGCATTTTTTTGCCACTAGTGCTCTTATATTGTTAATGTACGCTTGTGCATTCCATATTTTTAACCTTTTGAATTTTCCTCTTTAGGTGTCCCAGGGGGTCAGTGCTGACACTTTGAGCGCTATCATATACATGTACAGAGCAGTGCAATCTATAAAGGGTTACATCTGTAATATGTCACAACACATATTGTTTAGAAATAGCAGTTATGCCCCGGTCTGAACCAACCTTCCTTTATATTGCAGTGCTGTTCTTTGTAATAAGCTTTTTATTCAGATGCATACTGTGCATAGCCCAAATTTAAGTCATTAGTTGGATTAACATTGTGCACATAGCGCATAAATCCATGACATGATAATGACTTATATTAGGGGATGTGTGCCAGTGCCTGTCTTCCGTATGTGGAATAGATACACTAACTTTTCTGTGGTTGTAACCGGATTTAAGCCTGGCTTTATCACTTTGGGTGAACTCAATGTGTTAACACAGTAAATGGATGTGTAATAGCTCTGGCATATTAATAGCCCTCTCGGCACAGCAGTAGCTTAAAATAAAATCTATTAACAAAGAGTTTTTTTTTTTTTTATGGGGTACCTCATTATTATTCTTCATGCGAGTCCCTCTGCAGACAAAGCTCAGTGGTGTCTCCTAAAGAGAATCCTGAATGCTCAGCAGGGTTTCATGTGTTCAGAAAGGGTACAGCAGGTTACAGGGTGCACTCACTGAATATACAAACACTCATCGTGGGTTACACCGCATGAACCCATGAATTTGCTGACTTGGCTTTAGCTCTATTCGTGGAAGCATGTTACTGCTTAGTAGTGACAGGTTATTTTAATTATGATTGTTTTGGATATTTATCTGTTGAAAGCACACATTTTCAATCATACTACTCTGCCTTTATTGATATAAAATAAAACAATAACCTCCAGGTCTGCATTGAAGGGATTGTAGTAAATGTAACTGTTTATTGTTCCATGCTTGTGTTCTGTAGATCCTGAGACAAAACAGTACACTTCACTGCTAAGACCCCATACACACTATTAGATTTTCTGCAGATGTTTGTCCTCAGATTTACCAAAACCATGTAGTTCAAGGGCCTGCCTGGTTGCATACAAATTGAAGCTCTTAAGGTTTGACTTCATATTATATAGATTTGGTAAATCTGAAGACAAAAATCTGCAGAAAATCTAATAGTGTGTATGGGGTCTAAAGGCCGATTATCGGTTAACAACGGTCGTCCAACAGCCTGTTGGCCGTAAATCCGATTGTGTGTACGCACGATTCTACAGTCGATTTCCAACTGTTGTCCAACAGAAGTAGACGACGAGACTAGAAAACTTGTCTTGGTCAACATGGCATTGGCCGATTGTTGGCTCCTGTGCACAGAAGTTGGCCAACAAAGAGTTGGAAGTGCAAACATGCATGTTCGGAATCCAGGAAGTGTTCGTCGTGTAACCTGCGTTCCTAATTCACAAATCCCATTCACCTGAACTTCCTCGTTATACGCTCGTAACACGTCACTACATTCGGCTTTGTTGGTCGATTACTTGACTTGTAAGTGCGCTAGACCAATTTGGACAAAAGTTGAACGTTCGGTTGACCAACCATTGGCTCGTGTGTACGAGGCTTAAGTGTGAGAATTTGCCTTCTTTAATCCCTGTGCTTGTTTTTGTAACAAAATAAAATTTGGGGGGAACTACTAAAGGCCAATAGACTGCACTTTGCAAGTTCAGTTGCCCTCTTGCTTCAGATCTTAGTAAATTCAGATGAAGCTTCACTTTGCAATGAATACCCAATCACATAGAAGAAAAATAAAATAATAATGAAAAATAAAAACATCAGCATTTTGCTTGCACATTCTTGGATGGTGGAAGTCAGCAGAGCTTCCCCTCATTTACGAAGCTCTGGAGCAACTGCACTTGGAGGATACACCTGCACTTCCGAAGTGTACAGTCTATTTGCCTTTAGAGGGGGGTTCACACCTGAATCGCACAGGAACGTAGTCCACATTCCTGTGCAATTCAGTGCGGCACTGGATCGTACCAAAAGTAGTGCAGGCACTACTTTTCAAAAACGCACTGCACCAGATTGCAAGGTACTGCACTACGTTTGTGATCTGCATTTGGGGTGTCATTAGGAATACATCTGTAGCAGATCTCCCACGTAATGCACTTTGAACACGGTGCGGGAAATACGCATGGAAAGGTTTCCCGCAATGCATTCTGGTGTGAACGAGTTCTTAGTAAATCCGCCCCAGTGGATCTTCAGTGAAAAGCAGAATAAATACTTTGGGGTTTATTTACTAAAGCTAGAGAGGGCAAAATGAATCACAATTCTGCAGAGAAACCAATTCCAGGTTTTATTGCTAAAGCTTAATTAAACAAGCTGATTGGTTTCTCTGTAGAATTGTGACTAATGTTGCCCTCTCTAGCTTTAGTAAATAAACCCCTATGTGACTAGCCTGTAAAGATGGTCAGATAGATTCTTTTTGCACTTGTTTTATTGCACCATATTTAAATCTGCCCAAGGATTTAAATATACGAATTAGCTGCAGTGGCAAACTTTACAATCTCAAGGATTGCTCACCAAATTGCAAGGGGAGGAAGAAAGGGAATTATGTGACTGACGTCCCAGATGTATCATCAGAGAAAGGAAGGGGCACCACTCACAGACCCAGTGAATGAATATGTGGATGAGTGTGGTCTCAGCCAGTGCCACTCCTGCCATGCCCCCTGACATCTTTTGCCTCCCACACCAGGGCTGTGCTCAAGTCCCAGCTGGAATGGCACTGGCTGAGGCCACACTCATCCACATATACATGTACTAGGCCGGTGAGCAGTGCCCCTTTCTTTCTCTGATGATGCTTCTACACTCCTGAATGGTGCATAGGCACCTGCTCCCTTCACTGCAACCAGCGGGAAGATCTTTATCTCAACTTAGAATGGTACTGGATGACATCCCAGATGAATCTCTCTAGTTCATGCTGATGATCATATACAAGCTATATGTGCAAAGCCATCTATAAAACATTGGGTAGAGCTCATGTTATGCCGGTGTGGCTTGCCAACTAGGTGTAATCAGCTTACCATATTGCTGTTGGTAATTCGTTTAATCAGACTGCTGCTCAGTAGCACTGCATGCTCTGCAGAGCGATGGCAGCTTGATTTCCAACCATCTCAAAGTGTTTGTGCCTCGCTTTTACCCATTATCAAGTATAATATGTGTGAGAGGAGAGCGGAGGGCAGGTGTAGTGAGCAGAGAACCAATTTATATGAAATGTTATTGCCACTAATTATGTCATTCTGGTCACAGCTCTACACTGGCTTTTACTGGTAGGGTTGGTAAAGTAGATGCTGGGTGGCAGTTCAAGGTTAGCTGCTTAAACATAAAAACAGGAGATTTTCTAACTCCCTCATATTGGTTCAACAAAATGTGCCTGAGTTAGCAAAATACAGCTAGTATGGCCCAAGATTGGATCTTTAGAATGTTTCCCTCTTGGTACACCCGCTTCATGATTTTTCAATGAACTGCTAAAGTGAAGAAATGTTCAATTACTGAGCTGTAATTGAAACGGCAAACTTCTCCTGTGTGGTGTAATTGAGAACTATAACGAGGAGTCATATGCCTCATCAGAACAGCACAGATTACATCTACATCTCATTTCCTCTACTGAACAGTCATTTTCCAGAGGATCCACTCAGAATGGCCAGTCTAAAGATTATTTTTATGGCTATTCTCCTGTGTTTTGCTGATGTGCCTCTACGGATTTTCCAGCATATCCAATAAACCAGATTATGACATCAATCCCAACTGGGAGCAGCCATTGGGCCTGAAATATATACTTATACCAAGAGCAGGCTAAACGATGACTCGAAAACTAAACTAAGATTTCACACAGTGTTAGCCAAGGCCTGTGTGAAGCTAATTGTAGTAATGAAATGTGGAAAAATATATGTAAATAAATAATTTGCAGTATTACCAATTTGGGCATTTGCTTTTTTACTTCTTTATTTATAGATTGTGAGCTTACATAGGATAAGTCAGAAGTACAGATTACAAGATAGCATCTTGACTTCACAGCACTGTCTCAAAACATATAGGCTTATACACGAGCAGTGACCTAGGGAATGTGTGTGTGCCGCTCAGGCTCGGTGGTGAGGGGTATGTAGTCAATGCTTCCACAGCTGCTGCTAGAGTGCTGACAGGGGATGGAACCCGTCCTGGTTGCTGTAAGACTTCAAAGAACAATGGGGATCAATGACTAAGCTTCGGGGGTGGAGTGAAATGCGTTGGGGCGTGGCGTGGTTGGCATCCAGGCTGAGGTTGCCACTCTACTCACTACTCCAAGATACCTAGATGTGCAAATCTCAGGGGCTACCCCATCGTTCTTTGAAGTTATAAACGATCAGTGTTCTCCTAAAGAACTAGGTTTGGCATTTGCTTTTTTTAGACAATCTGGCCTTCAGTACCGTACTCTATACACAGTGATGCCACTATACATATACACTTGGTCTATTGTACAAGGCTTGGGCTCATATGCTGTACATGTGGTCTCTAGGTCTAGGTCAGATTTTTCACCACTGCCTAGCAGAGGACAATCCCGTAACTGGTGCACCAAACTTACCTAGCTAATGATCCACTTTGGATTTTGACTCAGTTATAACTCAATGACCAAGAAAAATTCTGATTAACATACTTTGTGACTGCACATAACATGTCAGTGGTAATCTGATGGATTTTATTACATTTTTCTTACATGTTTTTAAATTATATTTTTGGCACTTCTATTTTACGTGGATAGGTAGCCATGCCTGAATCGATAAGAGCTAGAGATATGACTGAATTTGCTAAGGAGTGCTTACTAATTGGGCTGTGTATTTGTTAACTTTAACGGACAACTGTTTTTTTGTACAACTACCATCTAAATATATTTCGTCCCCCACACACCGCTCTAAAGCTGGATACACACTATACCATTTTCTTTAGATTTTTTCTTTTAGATTTACCATATCCATATAATATGAGGTCAAACCTAAACACATTCAATTTGTATGCAATCAGGCAGGCCCTTGCGCTACATGGTTTTGGTAAATCTAAAGAAAATCAAACAACAAAAGTTGTATAGTTTGTATCCAGCTTTAGGTCTTATATTCACCCTTCAATGATTATGACCCTTTTGTGTGGCCCATGGGAAACCACAAAGCCACCTCTGGAAACTCTTCTTGAAGTCCTCTTGCACATGTGTGGACAAAATTTAATTTGTTTCTACTAGGAAGAGGTGATCTATCATGCAATCCAACCAGATCCACGCATTAATACTGAAATGCAGGTATATACTGTATAATATAATATATACCCTGTATGTTTAAAAAAAAAAAAAAAAAAAAAAAAA
Source organism: Glandirana rugosa (assembly GCA_018402905.1). Classification (NCBI taxonomy): domain Eukaryota; kingdom Metazoa; phylum Chordata; class Amphibia; order Anura; family Ranidae; genus Glandirana; species Glandirana rugosa. Next base: position 736,317 of record BLSH010153469.1, read on the forward strand.
TATATATATATATATATATATATATATACACACACACATTCTTTCAAAATATTACAAGTATCTCCTAATGCAACTAATGTAAATTTCAGTGTTGATTATCTGCATGTTATAATTCCCTGTGCAGTAGAACTCTTTGAGGGAGGATCAGCACTTTATTGTGCCTCATTTACATTTGTTGGCACATAGCATGCTCACAGGAGAAGAGATATTATTATTATTATTATAATACAGGATTTATATAGTGCCAACAGTTTGCGGGGCGCTTTACAACATGGGGGGCAGACAGTATAATTACAATACAAATCAATACAGGAGGAATCAGAGGGCCCTGCTTGTTAGAGCTTACAATTTAGAAGGGAGGGTCAAGAGGGACAAAAGGTAATAACTCAGGGGGAAGAGCTGATGGAGAAAATGAAAATACAGTTGTTAGGTGTGGGTAGGATAGGCTAGATATGAGCTCATAAGGCCAAGAGCACTGTGCAGGAGTATACTCTCGTAAGATTTGTAATCTGCATCATTCCCAGAATCAGGCTGGAAGGATTCTGATATCATCCTTCCCAAGGAGCCACTGGTGGAAGCTCAGGGTAGGGTAAGTCAATTAACTTTTTTACACGGTTTTGGCAACGGGTTGGTAGCACACCTTACATTTTAGAAATAAATCTGCTTTGCCTTCCTTGATATCCATGTACAGTATGGGAATTTGAATTAGTGTTGTATTACCCTAGATGTTGCTAATGAAAAGAAGCAGTACCTCTATTACAAATTACAATCCATTTTCTTTTTAATTTTTCAAGTACTGCAACATAAAATATACTCTGGTTCTTTGAAGTACTTATAAATCAAGATGATTTGTTTGTACTGGGCCTAAATTGTCCACCATTCAGGCGTAAGTAGGCTGAAAAAAAATTGTTTCCAACAGTATCCAACCTGTACAATGCGAACTGTGGAACCATCAAGAGAATATAATATGTCAACTGTAATAACATGTATATTATATGCATTACTCATTTAATAACCTGTCACTTAGGAGTTGATTTACTAAAGCTTGAAAGTGCAAATTTTGGTGCAGCTCCACACTGAAACCAATCAGCTTCAAGGTTTTATTGTCAAAGCTTGATTGAACAAGCTGAGGTTAGAAGCTGATTGGCTACCATGCACAGCTGCACCAGTTTTTGCACTCTCCAGCTTTAGTAAATCAACCCCTTAGTCTTCTGTGAAATGCAGAAAAAAGTAAAAAGGAGGCACCTAAAGGCCTAAGTGAAGAAATATTTGTCAGCATTCTTAGTTAAAAAGGCATAGCTGAACAGGCCATGCTTTACATGCCAGTTTTTATATATGTCTGATAAATGAAAGATGCTGGCAATTTGCACTATTTGGGGAGTTTAGGGAAAGCCATGGAGTTTCTTTCACTGATCCATTATTTTAAGTATGTAAAATGTTGCTGCTGACTGCTGTATTTAAAAGCTGTGTCATACATAAGTCAAAAGCACTTAAATTATACATATCAAACATGTATATTTATTTTTAATTTGAAACTCACAGGAGATTTTTAATGACATGTCAAATGTAGTCCTTTATTTTAAACAGGTGAATAAATGGCAAGTTTTTTTAATTTGGTGCCTAAGTTATAGTAGGGCCAAGCTTTATGTGAATGCTGACATGTTGGAAAGACAATAATTTTTCAGCATTTTGGTGCCTGCTTCACTGAATGGATAACTCCAATAAAATTCTAGTGGTAGTAGCAGACCTTTTGGTGTCTACTGCCCCCGATCTGCTTTGTGTAAAAAATAGTCAGCCCTTGGGGAGTTGGAGATCTATCTGAACAACATGAAAGAGATCAAGGATCACCCTGGGGTACCTTTCACCCCCTTCTTACCCTGGCCAATTTTAAAATTCCAGCGCTGTCACACTTTGAATGACAATAGAGCAGCCATGCAATACGAATATGAAGTTTTTATCATATGAAGTTTTTATCATTTTCTTGAGAAAGGCAGAGCTTTCTTTTGGTGGTATTTAATCAACACTGTTTTCTTTTTCTTTTTGCTAAACAAAGGATAAAAGCCTGAAAACTTTGGGAAAAAAAGTTTTTCCTTAGATTCTGTTATAAAATTTTGCAAATAAGTAATTTTTCTTCTTTACTGATGTGCCCTGATGAGGCTGCACTGGCGACACTGATGAGGCTGCACTGATGGACACTGATGAGGCTGCACTGATGGACACTAATGAGGCTGCACTGATAGGTGGCACTGATGGACACCGATAAGCTGCACCGATGGGCACTGATAAGCCACACTGATGGACACTGATAGGGCTGCACTGATCATCAGGGCACTGGTGATCAGTGCACTGATTATCAGCGTAGACACTGTTCTCGCTGTTCTCTGTCAGCCTTCCGTTATCACCTTTCCTCACACTGAGACAGCATGTGAGAAAAGGAATGCTGATAACCGGCAAGTGTGTTTACATGTGACCAGCTGTGATTGGACGCAGCTGATCACATGGTAAAGGGCTGCTGTGATTGGCCCTTTACCCTGGTCTGTGTCCAAAGGAAACAGCGGTCACAGCGCACCCCAGGTGGCACTCAAGAGGCACAGTTCTGGAGTTCTGGGAGGATGTCCATGGCCCCCTCCCAGAACTGAAGGGCCGCGCTGTAGCTGTCTTTTAGCTATAGCGTGGGCAGGATGCAGTTAAGGAGATAACTTAGCAAGGCCTCATTAAAAAGTAAGGAAAGTTTGAAGAAAATTATAAAACAAAATTAAAATTGAGTGTAAAAATATAAACGTATTGCACCTTTTTAGCTTCTGTGAGAAAATTGGCAATCTTCATGTTCACATTTTTTCACGTGTGGAGAGGAATTTGTTACTCCAAGTCTGAGGCAGAGGTCAGGAGTGTGTTATGTACAGAGTGCAGGAGTCAGTAGTGTCATGTACAGAATACATAGGTCTGGATAACATACAGAGTGGAGGGTCAGGAGTATGTAATGTACTGAGTGCAAGGATCAGTGTTGATCATGTGGGCATAATGATAATGTCTCTGCAAAGAGCATGCCTGACTTCCTTATACTCACCTTACCTGCACACCCTTAAAGCTCCCTTTTCCTTTGCATGTGGCTGCAAAAAAGGGATTTTATTAAAACTTACCGTAAAATCCTTTTCTCCGAGTTCACTGACAGACGCAGCTTCTTCATTAACTTCATGGGGTTTTATGTTCGTCCAACTAGGAGTTAACTAGGCAGGGAAAAGATCAGCTGGCCCCTCCCTTGGGGGCCGTCCTCTCTTCCTACATAAAATCCCCTCACAGCATAGCTCTCCAGTTCGTACACAAGCCGTACCAAAACAGAGCTCAGAGGGGTGGGTGCTGCGTCTGTCAGTGAACTCGGAGAAAAGGATTTTACGGTAAGTTTTAATAAAATCCCTTTTTCTCCTTACGTTCACTGACAGACGCAGCTTCT
>BLSH010153469.1:743995-792889 GCA_018402905.1 Glandirana rugosa
TCTAGTCAAACAAATTCTGTACTTTTTTGACTCTTCTTGGTTCAAAGAGGAATGCAAGTGACTGTCTGCGTCGAAGAAGTAATTGAAGTACCCCAAAATACAAGCAGGTTGATCCTCAATTGATCCGTCCCTTTTCTAGTCGACCGGGGAGGGAACCCCCGGCAGGAGAGAAGGATGTATTTTAGGGGAGTGTCGTATCGAGAGGTCAAAGTTACGGATCAAGCGTTCCTCAACTGGACCGAAGGGGTATCCCTTGACGCCAGGACTCTACTGGTAAAAGAACAAAAAATAAAAATGAAATAAAAAAATGACTGTCGGCCGGGTCGGGGAAAGTACAGAGCACCAGGGCCCTCTATGCCCCGACCGGCTTCTTGATAGCAGATCATCTTGATTGCAGTAAAAAAATAAAGTAAAAATAAAAAACAAGAAAATGGTCATCTCAGGACCGCAGTTCCCTATGGGGAAGCCAGGTCAACTCCTTGCGAACTAGGCATTGAAACTGGAGAGCTATGCTGTGAGGGGATTTTATGTGAGGGGCCAGCTGATCTTTTCCCTGCCTAGTTAACTCCTAGTTGGACGAACATAAAACCCCATGAAGTTAATGAAGAAGCTGCGTCTGTCAGTGAACGTAAGGAGAAACTTGGTTCTTCTCAGTTTTTTCATGTCTTAAACAAACTGATCTAAACATGCTTGCCATAAATCTGCCATGACAATTAATGTGAAAATATGGGCAGTCCTGTAACCATTATACAGTAGTGTCATATAGTGAGAGCTATTTTTTCTCTGTGACCATGAAGTGAATGATTCCTCTCATCCCAGGATTTAAAAATAATGCAATACAAGAGTTCCATTTACAGTAGCTGCTTTGTCAATCAGTGTCCTGCGGCATTAAAACTGATGATAGCCAGTTTACACAGGCATTCCACTTCACGGTTAAGAGGTGGATTAAGCAACTACTTCCTGAATACTTCAATTTATATACTGAAACATATCTAGGAATCCCGTGATTCCTTTATTTTCAGAATGGGTTGCACTCTTCCTGTGCTGTTCTTTTAAACCCCAAATGTGTGTATTAATTATGTACTAGGTATGAAAATACATTTTTTTAAATATAGCTCTCATTTAACTTCTATACAACACCCATGTAATCTTTACATATTCCAGTGGTTTTAACCTCCCTGGCAGTATGATTATTTCAGATTTTTGGTGCTGAAAGCGGTACATTATTTTGCATGGAAATTTGGCGTTTTATATTTTTTATATGTAATTCTTAGGAATAACTCACTTAAATCTGTCCAAACAAGAGTCTAGTAGACATCCCGGGTATGGTAAAGTTTGAAACATGAAATCATAAATTATAACATAATAAATAATAAAACTAATAAATAACAAAAATAATAACGTAATAGTAATAAAATGTATTCAATAATGTAATCGAATCAAAAACACTGAAATTTGCTCAGCTGCAGAATTGTCGCTGTCGTCACTTTCAGTGTCTGATGATAAATTTCCCCAAAGATTAGTATCACTCAATTCTGCAAATGATTCTTATTTACTATCGCTGTTTTCTAGCTGATCAAAAACCACTTTTTGGTTGCCATGGACATTCTCAAGTTTCCAGGCAGAAAGAATGGCATATATAATATAAAAGTGCATGCAGGGCACTGGGTAAACCACTAGGGACAAATGGGGTGTGAAATGATTTCGTACAGTAATGTAATCTTACAGATTACAGTGTACTGTATGTATACTGTGTGTTTCACTTTTAGAATTTGCCGCCGGTCTCCGTCCCCGTACAACGCTTGCAGGGAACGGAGCCCGGCACGCAGGGGCATCGGGCGGAGGACACATCCCGCAGACACGGCGGGGGACATCGCAGGATCCAGGGGACAAGGTGAGTAATGCTGCCTTGGATCCAGCAATGCAATTCCGAGTGTGACTCGGGGTTACCGCTAATGGTACTGAAATTCCACCCCGAACCACACTCGGGAACACCGCCAGGGAGGTTAAAGGCACTTACTTGGCCATTAAATCTTTCACATCTTGTATTTTTTTTATAAAGTAAACTATTCTTATCTTCCTGATTAAATGAAACATTAAACTACTTTAACTTTACATTCTTCATCATGATGTAATTGACTTTCTGGCCAGCCAAAAAAGATTTGCTTTATACCAGGGGTTGCAAAACATTCTAAATAAAGGGCCAGTTTACTGTCCTTCAGACTTTAGGGGAGCCAAACTGTGGCCATTTGGAGAATAAAGGTCCCAACGTCAGTGGGAACAAACAATGCCCCATCTTTACTTTCAGTGGAAGGAATTGCACCCCATAGTTGGTGTTATTGGGCTCCATTGTTGGTGTCATTGGGAGAAATTTCGGCCCATCCTTGGCATCATTGGTGGGGGGGGGGGGGGGGATAAAATAGTCCCCCAAGGGCTGGATAAAAGCAAGCAAAGGGCTGCATATGGCCCCAGGGCCACAGTTTGGAGACCACTGCATTACACATTTTGAGTGAAGCAACAGATTTCTCCACTCCACCATATACCTTCAAGGTACGCTTACTTTTCTTTCACTCCCCTGTTAACTCATTCAGTGCTGGGAGCTGATAGAAATACTAATTGTTGCAGAAAAATGTAGTTTTTCTACTTTGAATATATTGACTATCGCACTGGTGTATTTGCATAAAAGGCTGGAAGATAATTGGACCACTCTTTGTGAGATTCCATATAATTCAGATTGAGAACATAACTTCATCAATATATTATGTATCCTCTTCATATTACATACAATACTTTCAGTGCAAAAAGTGTGATCCTTATCTGTTGTAGGATCTGTAGATACTGCTCCTTTGTCATCTACTCTTTGTTTTGACAGTTTCTAGCATGGATGAAAAATCAATAGATCATTGGACACATAGTCTTAGTATTGCCTTCATTTATCTGTAGCTTCAGCAGTGGTTTTTGCATTTGGATAGGTATTAAAGCAGTAGTAAACCGCAGTTGAAGAAACAAAATTCCCCTGCAAGGCAATGTCATAATGTGCTATGTATGCATCACATACTAGCACATTATAAGAGACTTACCTTAAAACGAAGCTCTCCAGTGGCACGTTGTCACCACTGAGAGGGCTTCCATCTTCGTCATGTCCGCCTTAGTTCTACTTGGTGGTTTACTGACCAATGGAAAGGGACACAGAGCACATGCATGGTGACGTCACCGGCTACATGTACATTAAATGTCTCCTAAACAGTGCAAGTTTAGGAGATATTCACAGTACCTACAGGTAAACCTTATTATAGGCTTACCTTTAGGTATAAGTGGTAAAACAGAGTTTGCTGCCACTTTAAGTTGAACAATCCCTGTTTTAAAATGCTTAGCAAGATGTTCCCAGTAGTAACATATCTGCCAGCGATGCAATGTGTTAGGTAGATGTGAAGTTGGAAAAAAGTGAATCAATTACTTCTGTAAATTAAGTTTTACAATCGGATTCATTTTATTAGCTTGTTTGATGAACTGAGGGTACCAAAGGCTAGAGTGAACTAGCTGTATCGAAACATATTGTAGATATCTCTCTTAAAGCCGCTACTGGTAGCTGCTGACTTTAAATTTTGTGCCCCAGGCTGGAACACCTCTTTAAGTATTATTGTTTAAAGCAATCATTATTGCAGTACTTTCACCTTTTACATTTTTCACATGTGCTGCTGGCTTCTGTGTTCACCTATGGGCGTCACCTGTTCTACTGTGGATTTATATCCTATTATTTTCTATTACTTCCTGGCCTGCCTCCCAGTCTGCTTGCTTTTGTATAGACATGCTCAATGCAGCTTGGATTGCCTGAGCAACTTCCTAGTTCTCTGAGCTACTGTTTGTGTGGTATTATGTGTATTCAGTGGCTAACTTCCCGTGTACTACTGACACCAAATTCATCTACCATGTATGCTTGCCTGCTGCAATCCCTGATCTCGAGTGTCTTCTGTCCCCTGCCTTTATACTCTGCACATGTGAATGGTCTCTGCATCATCACCTTGGCGTACCTGGGGGTCCAGAACCTGGTTCCAGCTTGCTGCAACCCCATCCCCACCATCAGGGGCCCTGGTGAAGAAACAGGCTGGGGCTTAGGCTTTGCACTCTGGGGAACTCTGAGTTGGCATTCTGAAACTTGACAACCAGCACTGAAATCCGGATAACAAAATCTACTATTTTGCTCTTTATGGTCGACTGGTCTGTTTCATGGTAAACATTACAATTTCTACCATGTGTTCAATAACTCTGGACACGTTATCATTGCTTTGTAGCTATGAATGCCTCAATGGGATGTGAGTATCTTCAGCATTTCAGAACTACAGCCTATAGGGATCACAATTCTATTTGCTGACATAAGTAAGTAATTTGCAAATAAAAATGAATCATGCAGTGACAAAAATTAATGGAAGTTGAAAGACATGTGTTTTTCTAAACCAGGGGTCTCTAAACATTTCAAAGGGACAGTTCAATGTTCTTTATTAGGGGGGCTTGAATTTGGCTAGTGGGGGTAAAAAATGTCCCAGGCCCAGCGTCAGTGAGAATAAACATGTTGTTTATTATTTAACCCATTGTTGGTGTCAATGGGAGGAATAGTGCCCCATCATTGATATTAGTTGGAGGAATAGTGTCCCATCATTGGTGTCAGTGGCATGAATAATGCCCCACTGTTGGTGTCAGTGAGAGGAATAGTGCCTCATATCATTGGGAGGAATAGTGCCCCAAGGGCCGGATAAAGGCTAGTAAAGGGCTGCATCTGACCCTCAGGCCACAGTTTGGAGACCACTGATCTAAACCAGTGGTTTCCAAAACTGAGGCCCGGGGGCCAAATGCGCCCTTTGCTTGCTTTATTTTGCCCCTTGCGGCACTATTCCTCCCACTGTCAGCAACAGGGGGGCATAGTTCCTGCCACTGCCACCAACAATGGGGCACTAGTCCTCTCACTGACACCAACAATGAGGCACTATTCCTCCCACTGACACCAATGATGGGGTACTATTCCTCCCACTGACACCAATGATGGGGTACTATTCCTCCTACTGACACCAACAATGAGGCACTATTCCTCCCACTGACACCAATTATGGGGCATTGTTTACTCCCACTGATGCCAGGGCACTTTCTTCTCCCACTGGCCACATTATGGCCCCCTTAAATTTGGGAGGATAGTAAAGTGGCCCTTTGTTTAGAAAGTTTTGAGACCCCTGTCCTAAACCAGATAGAATAAAATATTTTTGTCTAAAACATTGGTGCATTGGTGGTGCATTTGATTTTGCTCTTGGCAGTTCTAGTATACAATGCTAGCCTACAGTGGAAGCTTTTATTTGTTCAGTAAATACTAGACAGAAGGCCTAAAGTGTTGGAGAACTCACCTTTGATCTGTATTGTATGTACACGACATGAAATGTTTTGGCACCTATTTATTGAAGTGTTTCAGCAAACATTGCTAGACAAGCTAATATGTTTGGTCTGCATTCTTGAACAAGTCTCACTACAATGAGTTGTGCATGATGTAAACTTGTTTATCTTGCATGGCAAAATTGCAGAGGTTCTGTGGATGCTGGAAAGGAAACATTAGAATGCAACAATTGTATTAATGTGGAAGTATACAATAACATTTCTTGTAGAGTACGTTTAATATGTGCCTTGCAATTTTGTTGAATAAGGTCTTATATATTTTATATAATATTTGGTTGCTACACGTTTGTGTATAAAAACAACAGTCTTGATTTTTTATGATAGGGGAGATGGGTCAGTATCGGGAATTGTACCTCACCAACTCTTCTATCTGCTGTTTGGTGTGAATATGGAAATGCTGTTGCGTGTTTTTAAATTAGAAGGCTAAAACAAAATGAACATATTTTACATAATAAGATTGTCCACAAGAGTCCTAATGTTCAGAAGATACTGGTCGTTCTAAGAAAAAGGAGCAATTAACTGGGTTTGGTTTTCATGAATAATGACTCCTCCAAGATCTGGTTGGCACCTGCGTGCATAGACTTGCATATTTATAGGATACCAGCATACTGTACATGTCTTTGAATATAACCTTTTTAGTTTTAATGTAAAAAGGAAATGGTTGGATCTTTTTCCAATTTGCTTTTAAAGACTATGGTTTATGGTCACTTTGTGGGTTAAAGCAAATAAGGAAGAAAGTACAACTTTATACAATAGCTTACTCCTTCAAAATGACTGCTTTGCCTTTTTGCAGATTGAACATATCTTTGTAGAAGCAATGTGCTATTCTGATTTCTTTAGGTATCATTATTCGTTTGGCAGTAAGACCCCTTTCACATTTGTGCGACTTGTCTTGCAATTGGGGACTGCAAAGTCCCATGACAAGTTGTTCCCCATTTTGTCCAATGATAACCATTCATATCTCTGTGACTTTCAAGTCATGCCGACTTCAAAGTAGTTCCTGCATTACTTTGGCCCAACTTTGATGCAACTTGAGTTCCATAGAGGTCATGCAAATCGCACCTGAATAATATAGATGCGATTTCTGTATGACTTTGTAATGTTTTAATTGTGCCAAAGTTGCAACAAAGTCGGACCAAAGTCGAACTGATCCCAAATCGCGTCAAAATTTCGGTAAAATCGTGGCACAATCGCAGCAAAAAAATGCGACAGGTCCAACAGGGACTCCATTCAATATAAAAAGGGAAGTTAATCTGTTGGTCATAACATCAATCACCATCTGTCCCCAAATAACTTTCCTATGTGAGAAAAAACAGTTCAACTGTGTATGTAGCTGTTTTCTTGGAGTTCTCCTTTAAAGCCCCTGACATCCCCCCCTCAGTCCCACCCATTGACATTTTTACTTACTTAAGTCCAGCATCACTTGACCCTGTACCATGCCTCTTCCAGCAGTAGATACTGGTGATCTGCCAATAAAGTTCAGGTCAACTGACCAATCTTGGTGCTATCCCTTGCGTCTAGATATCGTGACAAAGCTACAAGTCTTCATGACTCTGTGGGGACCCCTTTGATCTTTAGGATTCTGTGAGGACCCAGCCAATGGCAAAAGTCGGTAACAATGGATTATGCATAGGCACCCAAAGAAGGACCCTCGTTTACTGCAGTCCAAAAAAAAGAAGCCTCCAGACCCAGTCTGTTTCGTGACCACTTAATTATGCCCCTTTGAGACAGGGTGGACTCCATCCTGATCAGCAGGGGAACATCTCACAGATTCCTTGCTGATCGGAGCAGAGCAGAAGGATGACACGTCCATGTCTGCTAAGTTTCTTTGGAGTGGACACAAAGACTGCTTTATGGACAGAGGGGCGTAAAAGGACTCCTCTGTGCGTTTCCACATGACAATCCTCCAGTCGGCTCCGCCTAAACAGACGAATCCCCTTTTTTTGTTAGACTGGATCGGACCCAGAGGCAGGCGGGTGTAAATGGACTCAAGTCTGTTTACACCCGCCTGTGCGTTTACACCCGCCTCTTCAAAGTGGTGAATAGACTGACTGATCAGGTCCGCCTAAAAAACTGATGGGTGGAACTGATTGGACCCACCATGTGAAAGGTAGAAATTCAGGGCTTTTGATAAATTGTGTGTCTCAAGAATTCAATTCATGTCCTAAGTGTATTCAACCTAAAATGTTATTTTCCTACACATTACATTGGTGCCTATTCACATTGTTCATCTTTACTGCAGAAAAACACTTGAAGATGCGGAACTCCAGTTCTTTCCTATTCAAACTTATGATTTGCAGTTTAGTGTTCTTTTGAAGGCAACTTTAAAAGTGGTTTTAATGGCTTAATTTATTTTTTCCTAAAATAATAAAGAGGTTATACTTACCTGCTCTGTGCAATGGTTTTGCACAGAGCGGCCCCAAATCTCCTCTTCTGGCGTCCCCTGCAGGCACTCTTGGCTGCCTCATTTTCTGCATGTGCCACCATAGCAAGCCACTTGCTTTGGAGGCACACGTGCAGTTATGCTCCCAAGCCCTGCTGTGTGCATCCATAGACAGACACAGCATGGCCTGGCCCTGCCCCCCCACTCCCTCCTCACAGGATTTGATTGACAGCAGCAGGAGCCAATGGTTCCGCTGCTGCCTCTGTGTCCTGTGAAAAGAGCACAGCTGCAGATGGGCACAATACTGGATGGAGATAGGACTGAAGCAAGTATATAGGGAGGTAGGGGAGCAATACAACTACTAGGACATTTTTTCCCTTACTGTAGGAAATGTATTAAGATAAAAAATGTCTTGCCTTTAGAACCAGATTAAGTAAATGTGTACATTTTACCTCATGCAATACATTTCACATCCTATGCTTTTCATAACATTGCTCCATAATTATGCACTGCAGTTAGTATAAAGCTAAAACTTTTAGTTTTATTTTGGATTCAGTAGGGGAAATGTAAAACTGCTGTCAGGGCTTTTTCGCTATTTGTGTCTCATTAGGGAGATTTCCCTTCACTTCCTGCCCTGTAGACTCAACAGGAAGTGAGAGGATATCTTTCAAGGTTCACAGAAACAAGAATCTCCATTAGAAGGGTTCCCTTCTATTCATGTTCTAGTGGCAACTCAAAAACAGACAGACAAAAAAAGTAAAATTAAAAACAAAAAAAAAAACGGTTTTGCCATTAGTTATACTCTAAGTGAGTTTTTAAAGGACCAATTCACAGCTAGATGTGTGTGTTACCATTTACACTGTAATTTGCTAGCATAAGTGTGAACGGGCCCTTAACTGACATACTAACCACATCAGGGCTGCTTTAGGACTCATTCATATGGGCACAGCACGCAAGAGCTGTGCATCCCTGCATGCCCGTCATCTCAAGAGGAGTGGGTGACCCCATACAGCTGTTGCTTCTGCAATGACTAACAAAGGTTCCGGAAGCATAACCGTACATTCTTGCACGCTGTATGCGTCTCTGTGCCCATGTAAATGAACTCTTATGTAAAATTGGAAAAAAGGATATCCTGTCATTTACTGTTAGGGTTTGGAGAGAAAGCAAGAATGTGTACATGGCATGGGAACATATGTGTGTGGAGCAAAACAAGCAGCTCAGTGCTTATACGACCTCTGAAAGGAAGCCCTATTGGGACTTTGTCACTGAGCAGTGTGACTGAACATTTCTGTCAGAAACTGCTTTTGTATTAGTCACATGAATGTTGTATGGTTTATACACAGGATTGGGCATTGTAAGGAAGTGGTTTGGTATAACTGTGTGTGAGTAGCAAACACACTCTGTGTAAAAATGTGGTCAGTGAACAATGCAGGGTAACATACAAGCTGACAGCTAAGTGTAGGGTCAGTTGGAACTTCAGTGCAGCGTCCTTGGGTGAACGGTTCAGGTTTATTTGGTCGCTGGACAGGTTTGACTAGATTTTGGTCATTAAATATCTATGTGCTCTTTTTAGATGTCCTTTGAGCTTCACATTATGAAATGTATTTCTGGTTTGTTATTTCACTCCTTTTTTAAATGAAAGACAAATCTAGTGTTACAGTTAAACAGACAAAATGAAATGATGCTTCCAAAGGTAAGGTTTTAGCTAAATCGGTTGTTCCTGTTTGTCTTCTGCTTTAAGACCCCTTTCACACCAGGGCCATCCGAGTGTTAGTGGTGAAACACTGCTAATTTGTGGCGCTTTACTGCTGTTTATAGCGCCGCTATTCGGGCGGCAGCGGTGCGCTTTTAACCCCCCCACAAGTGGTTAAAAAGGGGTTAAAAGTGTCAGTTAGCGTAACTTCCAAAGCGGTGTTCAGGCACTTCGGGAGCGCTACCCCATTGTTTTCTATGGGCAGGGGCCGCACCCACACCGCCCCGAAGATGCGGTTTTCACACTGGGGTGAATGGGGGGGGTAGTTTTTCAGGCGCTTTCCAGTCGCTATTTTTATCACAAAAAAGCCTGAAAAATGTTCTGGTGTGAAAGGGGGTCTTAGAGTGGGTGGATTTGAGCTTTTCATTGCTCTTTCTGTATCAAGTCATTCACCAGTGTTGTGCTCACAATAATTGATATATATTTTATTTGCCTGCAGTATTGTTATAAAGCAGAGGTCTCCAAACTTTTCAGTTTGAGGGCCAGATCGGGGCAAAGATCCAATCACAGCTGCTCTTTACCACGTGATCAGCTGTGTCCAATCACAGCTGATCACAATGTAAACACTTGTTAGTTATCAACATTCCTTTCCTCACGTGAGGAGATGAGAGAGCCGGTAACTGGAAAGTGTGAAAGGGGACATCTACACTGATAATCAGGGCTGTGATCATCAATGTCCTGATTATCAGTGCAGCCCCAACAATGATGCCTATCGGTGCCCATCAGTATTGCTAATCAGTGCTGCCAATCAGTGCTGCCAATCAGTGTGCCCATCAGTACTGCCTATCAGTGCCCTTCAGTGCTGCATATTAGTGCCCATCAGTGCCACCTATCAGTGCCTCCTATCAGTGCCGCCTATCAGTGCAGCCAATCAGTGCTGCCTCATCAGTGCCCATCAGTGCAGCCTCGTCAGCACACATTAGTGAAGGAGAAAAATTACCCGTTTGCAAAATTTTATAACCAAAACGAAGAAAAAGGTTGCTTTAAAAAAAAAAAAAAAAAAGTTGGCCTTTTTTAGTTTGTTTAGTAAAAAAAACAAAAACCCAATGGTGATTAAATATCACCAAAAGAAAGCTCTATACGTGTGGAAAAAAATGCTAAAAATTTCATATGGGTACAGTGCTGTATATCTGTGCAATTGTCAAAAAAGTGCAACAGCACTAAAAGCTGAAAATTGACCTGGGCGGGAAGGTGGTGAAAATGCTCAGTAGGCAAGTGGTTAAAGAAGAACACCAGGTTAGTGGCAAGTGATTGTACAGTTACTTTTTTTACATAACATGACTTACCTTCTCTGTGTAATGGTTTTGCACAGAGCGGCCTTGATCCTCTTTTGTGGTCCCCCACTGGAGCTCCTGGCTTGTCCTTACACATGATCCGATTATCGGTCAACAACGGTCGTCCAACAAGCCTGTTGGCTGATAATCCGATCCTGTGTACACACGATTCTACAGCCGATTTCCAATTGTCGTCCAACAGAAGTTGGACAACGAGACTAGAAAACTTGTGTTGGCCAACAAGGAGTTGGCCGATTGTTGGCTCGTGTGTACAGAAGTTGGCCAGCAGAAAGTTGGAAGTGCAAACACCCATGCTCAGAATCCAGGAAGTGTTCGGTCGTGTAACCTGTGTTTCGTAATTCACAAATCACATTCACCTAAACCTCCTCGTTAAACGCTCGTAACACGTCACTACGTTCGGTTTTGTTGGCCGATTACTTGACTCATGTCAGTACACTAGACCAAACCGCCTTCGCCCAATTTGGACAAAAGTTGGACATTTGGTTGACCAACCATCGACTCGTGTTTATGAGGCTTAAGTGTGCCACCATAGGTTGCTGCTGAGATCAGGTTCAGGTAAGTATTTGGGGGGGCTGGGGGGAAGCTGGCAATAGAACTTTTATTTGTCTTAATGCAGAGAATGGTTGTAAAGGCAAAAGTTTGGGCACTGCATTCTACGTAAAAAGCCTTCTGCAGGCAGCTCCCACCCAGAACTCCCTAAATACTTACCTGAGCCCAATCTCAATACACTGAAGTGCATGAGAGCAGAGGCACTCTAGGCTATCTCTCTCTTCATTGCTTTAGACACAGCAGTAGGGGAGCCATTGGCTCCTGCTGCTGTCATTCACAGCCAATGAGGAGGGAGCAGGGGATGGGTCTCAGCAGTGTGCTTTATGGAGCCAGCTTGAGGCCGACCAAACACGGGTGCCCCCATAGCAAGCGCTTGCTATAGGGGCACTTGACGAGGGGTGGATGAGAAGCCAGGAGCATCAGCGGGGGACCCAAGAGGAAGAGCTGGTAAAGCTGGTTTGTTGTTTATAAAAAAAAAAGTTTGTCTTTACAATCGCTCTAAAGTAAAAACCTTCAGTCTTTCCGACCTCTTTAATTATCTAATGTACGTATTATTCAGCATGTTTAATAATGAAAAAAAAAAATGCAGCTTTTGCTACAATGCTCACCTCTTCTCCAGCACCATCCCGGCAGACACTCCATTACTGCTCTCGAACGCCACTTCTCATCTGAGTTGAATGATGACCATTGCCATCACAATGTCAAGTTCTTCCAGGTCTCCCTACCCATGTTCTGATTTAAGCAATCAGGCAAAGGCTGATTCACAGTAAAGGATATACATTCAGTGCCTCTTTTACATAGGGCCATGTTTACTCCATACACTCACTACGTTATGGTGGGTCATGGAAAGATACACAAATCAGGTCAGAGGGAAGGAAGGGAAACTGGTGGGGACAAAGGACAGAAAAGACGGTTTCACGCAATCATGCCACATTAAAATTACAATGATGTGGTGTTATGGAGTCGCTTTAGATGCAAAAGAGAGCTCTTTCAGTAATGTTTCAGTGACTGACGCACTGGATCACAAGTTGCAGTCAGAAGTTTCCAATATATCCGTTTGTGTGCTTAGAACACTATAGCTGCAAAATACACTTTTACAACAAGGAATTTCTGCCTTGTATATCAGTGCATGCAGTGGGTTGTACTGCGAGTGATATTGAGGACAGACTAAACCTGTCTATTTAGAAAATATGACACAGGGCTTTTCTATTTGGTGCTTAATGCAGTATTAAACCCAAAAACAAAAATGTAATATAGTGCAGCTTATCAATCCTTCAATGTGATGGCTGCATTTGTTTTCCTTTATTTTTGCCTAGTGATCCTGCCAGTAAGTCCGTTATTTTTCAACTTTCTATAACAGACCAAGCTGTCCAGCAAAAGTGGAGACACCCCATTTAACATTGACAGAGGTGCTTACAATGATCAGCTTTTATTTATTAATGTAAAACCTTTATATCAAAAGGAAAAAACTGTACTGTTTAAAAGATGTTAGCTGGAGACTGGCTTAAATGTGTTAGTAAAGTCCATCCAAATATGTTAGGCATGTAATGCTGGTAGGTAAATTAGATCCTGTCTAAATTGGTCCTGGTATGTGTATGAATGTGAGTTAAGGGCCTTAGATTGTAAGCTCCTTGAGAGTAGGGACTGATGTGAATGTACAATGTATGTGTAAAGTGCTGCGTAAATTGACAGCGCCATATAAGTACCTGAAATAAATAAATATAATACTACCTTCTGCCCAGATTGAGAATGCTGCTGTCCAAAGGTGTCTCTGTTGCTCCTTTCTCCAGAGTGGGGACACCCTAAGGCAGAATGTGTGTTACTGGCCAGATCACCTGGTGAGAATAAAGAGGAAAAACACATTTTAAAAAATGCTGTAATCACATTTAAAGCAGAACTCCAGGCAAATGTTTTCCATTCCCACGCTGTGGAGCTGTGCCCACATCGCATGGGTTAACTGTTCATTTTGGTCTAGGGCAGGGCTAGGGAACCTGCGGCTCTCCAGCTGTTGTAGAATTACATTTCCCATCATGCTTCTGGGAGTAATTGTATCCATCAGCCTTGCAATGCCTCATGGGAAATGTAGTTCTACAACAGCTGGAGAGCCGCAGGTTCCCTACCCCTGGCTAGGGGTTCTTAAAGCAGAGATATGCTCATCTAAACCTGTTATCCTAGATTGTAAGCTCTAACGAGCAAGGCCCTCTGATTCCTCCTGTATTGAGTTGTATTGTAATTGTAGTGTCTGCCCTAATATTGTAAAGCGCTGCGCAAACTGTCGGCGCTATATAAATCCTGTATAATAATAATGATTATCAGCGCAAGTACCTTCGGCTCCTGCTCAACCAAATCTCTGGGCGTGAAGAAGTCAGGAACAGTCCACCGCTGGATGTGGGGGAGCACTGTTTTCCAGAGGATCGAAGGATCGGGTGAGTATGAGCTTGCGTTCTCCCCTAGACAAAAGGAGCCGTTAACTAAAGCAGTGCAGGCATAGCTCCACTGCATGGGGAAAAAAATAGTAAACTGCAAAATAATACAGTTTTGTTTTTGGGTTTAATCTTCCAAATCAGACTAGTCTGATTGCACAGAATAGCTCAGAAATCTATCTGATTTGACTCTGTGTAATGGGAAAATGAACATGGTATGCTAAAAATATATTGTTTTCCTCTTTAGCGTCTCTTGCATTACTGTTCTCCTTTTCTGCTAATTCATCTGGGTTTGGTTTTGGATATATGCTTTTAAAAGATGTCTTATTATTATTGTACACCATAAATTGCAACTGTTTATGTTACATGACAAGTATTGACATTTGTGTCTTCACTTCATTTTCCTTTCTTATGTATTCATGTTTAATCCTACAAAGACAAATGGAAAAAATGGAAATGTTTGTCTTTTGATTACTCTATAAAGGAAAATACTGTATCTAAACAAGCATGAATATTCATTTTGCTAATCTGACTTTTTTCTCCTCCTTACAGCCCTTTCTACGGAGAAGACTTTTATTGTGAAATTCCACGAAACTTCAGACACCTATCCTTCTATATCTTTGACAGAGATGTTTTCCGCAGGGACTCCATCATGGGTATGAGTCATAAGAAATTGTTTTGGATCACAAATCTGTGCTATGTTTGGGAAATAATGAATGATCAGATTGTTTTTTTTTTTTAAAGATGAAGTGCATTTTTCATCATTAGTTTTTGCATTAGCATTTACATTTTAGTTTTATCATTAGTTTTGGATAGAGTTGGAGAGGGGTTAGAAATCAGTTTTTATTGCTGCCTGTGCCTCCATTAGGGAGATTTATTCTTTCTATTTGCCTGTTTAACATTATCACCAAAAGTAAAAGAAAATTAGAAGTTGTAGCAGAAGAAAATTCCAAATTTTGGATTTTCTGCAGAACAGAAATCTTCCATTGGGGACACTAGTTCTGGTGACCCTGGTGACAATCACTTTCCTCTCACTTCCTGTATTGGCCATGGGGCAGAAAGTGAAGGAAAATCTCACCATTGGGACACAGATGGCAAAAGATTTGACAGGGGTTGTAACCTTCCCTTATCCAAAATGAAAAAAATAATTGCATTTAGTTCTACTTCACTGTTTTGTTGTGCATTATCACATGCCAATAATGTGGAATTTTGTGTGTTGTGTTAGTGCAACCCACTAGTTTTGAATGGGTTGCCAACAAATAGCAAAAAAACGGACTTGCACCTTTTTTGTTATGTGTCTGATGGCGTGCTGCAATGTGCGACTGTCTGCGCCTGCTATACTATGGGATGGGGTGCCATTCTAAATGAATGGCACCGCTAGACACTGCTTGTGTTGCTGTGTGTTGCAATAACACATGGTAAAAGGGGGCATCAATATAGGGATTTCTAGATTAACGACTAGAGGCACAGTAGTTAAATGACTACAATTACTTTTGACAAATTTTGATATATTTGGGTCGATTGACTAAAGGCAAATAGGTTATTCACTTTGTAAGGGAATTTTCTTTCAGCTTAGTGAATGAGTCAAAGCTCTGCTGACTTGCTTAATCCTACCATGCCCAAACAGAATTACTGTTTTGTTTTTATTTTCCTTTCACTTGATTGAGTATTATCTGCAAAGTGCATTTCTACCACATTCACTATGCTAAGGAAAAATTCCCTTGCAAATTGAACAGCCTATTTGCTTTACTAAATCAACCCCATTATATGGGCCTTACAGATAATGCATTATTCAGAATTAGTCAGATGTAGTAAATATATTACTCTCAATCACAGCCTGATGGTAGGAATCGATTTTAGTGATTTTAGTGATTTTTCGCCCACAGGGCATTAACAAGAGCTCAAGCAGTTCCCGTAGCCCCTTTAAGACATCACAGAATACCACTATTTGGCTTCAGCACAGGTGATGGAGTGATTTAACCAGTTCCTGCCCACGCTATAGCCAAAAGACAGCTACTTTGCCAGCAGGGTGTCCATGGATGTCCTTCCTTAGCTGTGTCCAATGACAGCTGATCGTGATGTAAACACAAGCAGCCTATCGGCATTCCTTTCCTCATGCTGTCAGCTCTCAGAGAGGAGAGCCGATAACTTTCTTGTTAAAGGGACATCTACATTGGTAATCAGGGCACTGATTATCAGAGCAGTCCTAACAGTGCCCACCATTGCTGCCAATCAGTGCCCACCAGTGCTTCCAATTAGTGCCTGTTTGTGCCTCCTCATCAGTTTTACCTACCAGTCCCTATCAGTAACCTATCAGGAGGAATCCCAAGGCCAGAGTAGGGCTTTATATTAACCAGTAGTGTTTTTTATGTGTCATATTTTATTATATATTTTATTGATACATCGGGCACAGAAAGTACTAAAGCTACAGACAGCATGATGGCCAGGCAACTTCATAACAAGCGCTTGGCATCTGCAACCCATGTATTTCTTTTGTGTAGTTTTTCTTTAAGGTTTGACAATATCTTCGGCTCCGAGCTGCTTTAATTTTGGGTTGAAATGAACATGTACGGAAAGTACCAAGTGCTTTATTGTGCTCTTCTCCCACAATTTCCTATTTTACTGCTTGTTTTGTGGATTATGGGTATTTACAGCCTTCAATATCTCCGAGAGAAAGCTTTCCTCTGTATAATGGCATTTACATGGGAAATGCAATCTGCTTTAATCCTGGTTTATCTGCTCTTTAAAGAGCTTTTGGATAAAAGTAATTTACGGAACAGCACATCCGTTTTGATGTCATTTTGCACTGCTAGACCATTTCAGAGACATAAATAAAAGAGTAATGAAAATTGTTTTTAATTTTGTTGGTTTCATCTAGGAATGCAATGAATGCCTATGTAAAAAGACACACGTTTTTGTTAATGAATTCTCATTCCTTTTATATAAGCCTTTATACAATATGGCAAGTTCCATAGACAGTAAGTCATTGCAACCACATTAATACTGAAGTCTGTTTGGTTGTCATCTATATCTGTACCATTGTTCTTTGCACTTTGTTGCTAAAATAAAGATAAATAACTAAAAACTGGCACATGCAAAGCTTGAACACAGAACATTCATATCCACTCTCAGCAGCAAACTTGGGTTTTTTACATAGTGGTCAGCAGGTAGGACCATACTTTGTGAGTCATCAATCAACACACTCAAACTGAAAGGTAAAAACTATTTTAGTACAGCAGTGAATGACGTTTAGCCAGTTGGTTTTCAAAGTATCAATGATGGACAATGAATCGTGTTGTATCCATTTTAAAGGGAATTCTGTATTAATCATGATGCATATATAATTTTAAACCTTTTACTAAATCAGTTGCTTTATCAGACCTTATTCAGTATGTTTTTTTAGTTACAGGAGTTATTGTTCTGTGTGCTTGTGACTTGTAGAGTAATTCAGAGCCAGTCATGTGATATCCCAAATTTGTGTGATTACTCACAGGTTCAAATATTAAGTGGCTTCATATGTACAGTATCTCACAAAAGTTGGTACACCCTTCACATTTTTGTAAATATTTTATTCTATCTTTTCATGTGACAACACTGAAGAAATGACACTTTGCTACAATGTAAAGTAGTGAGTGTACAGCTTGCATAACAGTGTAAATTTTCTTTCCCCTCAAAATAACTCAACACAGCCATTAATGTCTAAGCCACTGGCAACATAAGTGAGTATACCCCTAAGGGAAAATGTCCAAATTGGTCAGCCGGTGTTATGCGACTCACATGAGTTAACAGCAGCTGAAAATTTGTGTCAGGGAGGGATCTTAGAGGTAGATAATCAGTGCGCTTGTCTATTCAGATTGCAGCTCTGCAGGTTTCTTCATTCCTTTGCCTATGTGGAGGGGTGGGGGGTGCCTTTCCTTCAATCAGTTCACACACAGTGTAAGCCCAGACTCTACACCTACTGCTGAAAGAGGAAGAAATATTTCTAAAACGATCTGCACTTTCCAAAGAGTGTAGAAAAGGGAAGACAGCAGATATCCAAGTAAAACTTGTGTAGGGAGATTTGTTTCATCTTTGCGTATCATCTGTTAACTTCACTGGGTATATGTTACAAAGTTACATAGTCAGTGAGGTTGAAAAAAGACACAAGTCCATCAAGTCCTACCTATGTGTGCGCTTTTATGTCAGTATTACATTGTATATCCCTCAATTTTGGTGCACATCTATTAGTTTTTTGGAATTATCTATACTCCCAGCAGAAACCACTGCTTGTGGAAGAGAATTCCACATCCTCACTGCTCTTACTGTAAAGAACCCTCTACGCAGTTTAAGGTTAAACCGCCTTTCTTCTAGTTTTAGTGAATGACCGCATGTCTTTGTGTGCTCCCTTGCGTGGAATAGTTTTTTTCTCTATTGTGGGGTTACCAGTACAGTATTTGTACATTGAAAACATATCCCCCTCTCAAACATCTCTTCTCCAGAGAGAATAAATTCAATGTTTAAAATTTTTCATCATAACTAAGGTCCTCCAAGCCTTTAATCAGTTTTGTTGCCCTTCCCTTAACCCTTTCCAGTTCCAGTACATTCTCTCTGAGGACTGGGGCCCAGAACTGGAAGGCATACTCCAGGTGCGGCCTCACCAGAGACTTGTAGAGTGGGAGAATTATTGAGTTATCCCTGGAATTGATCCCTTTCTTGATGCATGCCAACATTTTGTTAGCTTTGCTTGCAGCAGCTTGGCATTGCATGCCACTGCCGAGCCTGTTCTCTACTAGGACGCCTAGGTCCTTTTCCATCCTAGATTCCCCCAGAGGTTCTCCCCCTAGTGAGTAGTTTGCGTTCAGGTTCTTGGTACCCAAATGCATTATTTTACATTTTTACGTTAAACCTCATTTGCCACTTATCTGCCCACCCCATTAAAAAGTTCAGATCCGCGCTATAGCCGAAAGACGGCTACAGCACGGTTGTCCGCCCTTGTGCACGCTCCCGACTTGCACTCACAGGCGGTGGTGCACACGGCCGCCACACGCTGCGTGGGGGTGCCCGCAGGTCGGGCGGACTCGATGTCCGCTCGTGACTTGCAATCGCCTGTCAGAGCTTCAGAACGGGAAACCGCCGATGTAATCAGGGCGGTTCTCCGTTCTGTGAATGGGGACATGACAGATCTACTGATCCCTGTCACTGGGATCAGTTAGATCTGTTATGTCCCTGCCGGCCCCGTCCCCACACAGTTAGAACACATGCAGGGAACACAGTTAACCCCTTCACTGCCCCCTTAGTATTAACCCCTTCACTGCCAATGACATTTATACAGTAATCAGTGGACATTTAAACTTCTGATCGCCCCAATATCGCAGTCCTGATAAAAATCGCAGAT
Organism: Glandirana rugosa; assembly: GCA_018402905.1. Classification (NCBI taxonomy): domain Eukaryota; kingdom Metazoa; phylum Chordata; class Amphibia; order Anura; family Ranidae; genus Glandirana; species Glandirana rugosa. The sequence goes on from BLSH010153469.1 coordinate 763,209, forward strand.
TGCCGCCATTACTAGTAAAAAAAAACAAAAAAAAATTGCCATAAATCAATTCCCATAGTTTGTAGACGCAATAACTTTTGCGCAAACCAATCAATATACGCTGATTGCGATTTTTTTTTTACCAAAAATATGTAGAAGAATATATATCAGCCAAACCCAATGAATCATTTTTTTAAATATATTTTTTTGGATTTGCATTATAGTAAGATGTGAAAAATATTGTTCTTTTTTCAAAATCGTCGCTCTTTGTTTGTTTATAGCACAAAAAATAAAAAACGCAGAGGTGATCAAATACCACCAAAAGAAAGCTCTATTTGTGGGAAAAAAATGATAAAAATTTTGTTTGGGTACAGTCTAGCATTACTGCGCAATTGTCATTCAAAATGCGACAGAGCTGAAAGCCGAAAATAGGTCTGGGCAGGAAGGGGGTTTCAGTGCCCAGTAAGCAAGTGGTTCATTTATTCAGATCTTCTTGCAAGGTTTCCACAGCCTGTGGAGAAATGATTGCCCTGCTTAGCTTGGTATCATCTGCAAATATTGAGATTGAGCTGTTTATCCCATCCTCCAGATTGTTTATGAAAAAATTGAATAGAATTGGTCCCAGGACAGAACCTTGGGGAACCTCACTTTCCACACCGGACCATTCCGAGTACTCCCCATTTATCACCACCATCTGGACTTGTCCCTGTAACCAGTTTTCAATCCAGGTACTCACCCTTTGATCTATGTTGACGGACTTTAGTTTAGTACAGTAAACGTTTATGGGGAACTGTATCAAATGCTTTTGCAAAAACTAGATACACCACGTCTACAGGCCTTCCTCTATATAGATGGCAGCTCACCTCCTTATAGAAGGTTAATAGATTGGTTTGGCAAGAAAGATTCTTCATGAAACAGTGTTGATTACCGCTAATGATACAGTTTTCATTACAATAATCTTGCATATAATCCCTTATTATTCCCTCCAAGAGCTTGCAAATTATTGATGTTAAGCTAACTGGTCTGTAGTTCCCAGGGATATAACTTTGTCCTTTTTTATATATTGGTGCTACGTTGGCTTTCCTCCAATCAGCTGGTATCATACCAGTAAGTAAATTATTCTTAAAGATTAGGTAAAATGGTCTGGCAATTACTTGACTGAGTTCCTTAAGGACCCTCGGGTGCAAGCCATCTGGTCCCGGCGACTTATTCGTTTTAAGTTTTTAAAGTCTATTCCTGATTTTATCCTCAGTTACCCAGGAGGGTGCTTCCTGTGACGTGTCGTGAGGACCAACATTGTAGTTTTGGATACTTGAGCCCCCCCGTTTCCTTCATGAATACTGAGGAGAAATATACGTTTAACACCTTTGCAATCTCTCCATCCTTTGTAACCTTCATCATTCTTTATGGGACCAATATGATCTGACCTCCCTCTCTTACTATTTATATTATATACTTAAATAATTTCTTGGGATTCTTTTTACTCTCCTCAGCTATGTGTCTTTAATGTTCTATCTTAGCCACCCTGATTGCACCCTTGCATTCCGTATTGCAATTTTATCAGCGTTGTGCATTGACGTCAATGCACATTTTTCCGTGCTAGCTTTCAGCGGCGTCTCTCTGCCTCTATTCAAAATCAATGGTTCCCTATGGGAGCCCATTGATTTGAATAGAAGTTGCACCACAAGTCAGATCATGATGATCTGACTTGTGGTGCGACTTGTGCGTTGAGGATCTTGAAGGGGAACTCCGCAAAAAAATGAAAAGAAAAATTTGCGTGGGGTTCCCCCCCAGGAGGTACCAGACCCTTCGGTCTGGTATAGATTTTAAGGGGAACCCCAAAGCCGAAAAAACAGTGTATGGTTCCCCCATACCAGACCCTTATCTGAGCACGCAGCCTGGCAGGCCAGGAAAGTGGGTGGGGATGAGCTTGCGCCCCACTCCTGGACCATACCAGGCCGCATGCCCTCAACATGGGGGGTGGGTGCTTTGGGGCAGGGGGGGCCCTGCGCCCCCCACCCCAAAGCACCTTGTCTCCATGTTGATGAGGACAAGGGCCTCTTCCCGACAACCCTGGCCATTGGTTGTTGGGGTCTGCGGGTGGGGGCTTATCAGAATCAGGAAGCCCCCTTGTTAAGACCCCCCCAAATCCCGGCCCCCCACCCTATGTGAATGAGTATGGGGGTACCCCTACCCATTCACCCAAAAAAAGTGTCAAAAAACACACTACACAGCTTTTTAAAATAGTTTATTAAAACAGCTCCGGCATCTTCTCCCCTCTCCGGCTCTTCTTTCTTCTGAGGGATCTTCTATCTTCTGCTCTGTTCAGCTCTTTTGCCGCTGTCTTCTCCACTGCCTTCTCCCTCTTCTTTTTCCCATGTTGACTCGTCGCTCTCTCCCACTCGAATTCTGGGTCCGTGCTGTGGAATGGTTTATATTGGCATGGGGCGGGACCACCCGCTGATGTCATCTGGAAGCCCCACGCTAATGTCGTCACAGCCCCGGCCTGTGACACCATAAGGGGGCAGTGCTTCCGGATAACATCAGCGGGTGGCCCCGCTCCATGCCCATTCAAGTGGGAGAGAGAGATGAGTCAACATGGGAAGAAGAGAAGAGGGAGAAGGCAGCGGATAAGACAGCGGCAAAAGAGCAGAAAACAGAGCAGAAGATAGAAGACCCCTCAGAAGAAACAAGGCCCCCGCAAAAGAGCAGAAGAAAGAAGAGCCGGAGAGTGCCCCAAAGCACCCACCTCCCCATGTTGAGGGCATGCGGCCTGGTATGGTCCGGAGGGGGGGTGCACTCGCTCGTCCCCGCACCCTTTCCTGGCCTGCCAGGCTGCATGCTCGGTTAAGAGTCTGATACGGATTTTGGGGGGGACCCTATGCCTTTTTTTGGCGTGAGGTTTCCCCTTAAAATCTATACCAGACCGAAGGGTCTGGTACCTCTTGGGGGGGAACCCCACGCAATTTTTTTTCATTTTTTGCGGGGTTCCCCTTCAAGATCCTCAACACACAATCATCATTATCCGACTTCTGGTGCAACTTCTATTCAAATCAATGGGGTCCCATAGGGAACCATTGATTTTGAACACAGGCAGAGAACCACCTGCCGAGGCTCAATGCTGTGTTTACAACGTTAAGCCATGTTTTTGAGTGTTTTGCCAGCTTAGCGTCAAAACAGCTCTAGCACTGCAGCTTCCAAACGCGCTGGTCCTGCGTTTGTTTTACAGCTTAAGAACGCTGACGCCACTTACAGCTCAAAAATGTCTGTGTGTGTGTGTATGAGGCCATTGAATAACATGGAGAGGCGTTCTTAAGCTGTAAAAATGCTATATTACCTACTTAAGGACCTCCCCACATACATATACTGCGATAGGGCAGCCCCTAAGCGCAAAATCATGTACCTGTATGTGATTCCTTGGATCTGCTCTGAGACGTGCGCCGCCAGAGCTGCACTCCCGCTGTGATCAGACACCTGGACCCACCTATCGTACGTAGAAGAGGCAGAAGGGCGGTCTGCCTATTTAAACAAGGCAGACCGCTATTCTGTCAGAGAGGGAGAGAAAGATCTTGTGTTCCTACTAATCAGGAACACAGATGTCTCTCTTCCTCCAGTCAGTCCATCCCCCACACATTTAGAAATCACTCCCTAGGGGCACACTTAAACCTTTGATTGCCCCTGATGTTAACCCCTTCCCTGCCAGTGCCATTTATACAGTGACATTGCATTTTTTAGCACAGATCACTGTATTGTGTCACTGATCCCCAAAAAGTGTCACTTAGTGTCAGATTTGTCTACCGCAATGTCGCAGTCCTGCTAAAAATCGATGATCGCCACCATTACTAGCAAAAACATTTAAAAAAATAAATGTCCATAAATCTATCCATCCATAGTTTGTAGATGCTATAAACTTTTGCGCAAACCAATCAATATACGCTTTTTGGGATTTTTTTCCCAAAAATATGTAGCAAAACACAAATTGGCCTAAACTGATGAAGAAATTTTTTTTTATTGGATATGTTTTATAGCAGAAAGTAAAAAATATATATATTTTTTTCAAAATTGTCGCTCTTTGTTTATAACGCAAACCCCCCCCCCCCCCCCCAGAAACGTAGAGGTGATCAGATACCCCCAAAAGAAAGCTCTATTTGTGGGAAATGAGGACATCAATTTTATTCGGGTACAGCGTCGCACGACCGCGCAATTGTCAGTTAAAGAAACGCAGCGCTGTATCGCAAAAAATGGCCTGGTCAGGAAGGAGGCTGAAGTGGTTAATGGACAACCAAAATAAATAAGTGTAATTTTAATGTAGGACAGAGCTTTTTTTAGTTCAGCCTGCTGCATTTTGAGAGGCGGAAGTAAGGAGAGCCCAGGCTGCACAGAGGAATGTACAAGTTAGTTCAGGTTTCTCTTGGTAATCCTTCCATTCCAACACATACTGTGAAGGCAGACAGGTCAGTTATTTATTACCAGTGCCCATGTTTCTCTGACACTTTATGACATATGCAAAGCAGAATAAAAATAAAAACAACCTAAAAATATTTTCTCTTTATTACATCTAGGGTGTTGCAGTGGTCAGCTCATTTATTGGCTTTGGCCAAACTGCTTCAATGTCACACATTTAAAGGCAATGCCCAATGGCCCACATCTTTTATTTGGATATATTTTACAGTATTTACTGCTAAATAGGCAAATGCTGTCATTTTCCCAGATAGCTTTAATGCATGAACTTAGTTTTAGGCCTCCTGCACACAGGACGTTTTTGGACGTTTTTACAGCAGCTGTTTTTAGCTTCAGACATTTTTTCCTTAAGTCAATAAACCCTCCATCATGTTATCCTATGTGTTCATGCACACACAGGCTGTTATCAACTGTTTTTAGCTGGGAGGTTTTTGAGCTGTAAAAAGACGAATGGGTTCTGAGAGACATTTTCAGCTGTAAAAATGCTCAAAAACGCAGCTCACCAACGTTTTTGGACGTTTTATATCCATTGAGAAAAAAATAAAAAACGCTCAAAAACGCTGCTGCTCAAAATTAGCGCAAAAATGTGGCTCACCATTTTTTGGACCGTTTTGGACCGTTTTTGGTCCATTGAAATAAAAAAAAAACAAACAAACAAAAACGCTACTGCAAAACGCTGAACAAAGCTGAAAAAACTCACTACAAAGTCACTGATGTTTTTTCAACGTCCTGTATGCATGAGGCCTAAATCTAACCAGAGACTCACATAAACTCTTCATGCACATTTTTCCTCCAGCTAAATGGCTTGTTGCCAACAGTTGGCTCTTTCCATCAGATTTCAGGAAAAAGTAAAACAAGAACAAATCTGGATGAATCAAAAGTGAACTTCCGTTGGGTAAAAAAATATAAGCAATGTTTTTGTTTTATGAAATTTGGCAGTTATAAATAATACTACAAAAACATTGTTAAATCTCTCTGTCCTTCCCTTTTTTTGTTTTCTTTGTTATCCATTAGCACAGATTGTTGCAGATGTAAGCTGAGCATCATCTGTTTTTTTTTCACAAAATTATTATTATTATTATTATAATACAGGACTTGTATGCCAATAGTCTGCGCAACGCTTTACAACAAGAGGGCAGACAGTACAATTACAATACAATTCAATACAGGAGGAATCGGAAGGCCCTGCTCATATATATTATTTCAAGTAGTTCTAAAGCTAAAACTTTTTTTACTTTAACCACTTGACCTCTGGAAGATTTACCCCACTTTACGACCGGGCCATTTTTTGCGATATGGCACTGCATTACTTTTAGGCCCCTTTCACACTTGTGCGACTTGTCCTGCGACTTTAGACTGCAAAGTCGCATGACAAGTCGTTGCGCATGATTTCCAATGACAACCATTTATATCTGTACGACTTCAAGTCGTGCCGACTACAAAGTAGTCCCTGCACTACTTTGGTCCGACTTTCATGCGAGTTGAGGTCCATAGACCTCAAGTTTGCACAGGCATTCCCTGAAATTGCGTCAAAATCGCATCAAAATCACATTGAAATTGCTCTCGTAAAATCGAGTCAACATCACACCACTTTCAAGTCACGGCAGTGTGAAAGGGACCTAACTGACAATTGCATGGTCATGCAACGCTGTACCCTAATAAAATTTATGTCCTTTTTTTCCCACAGATAGAGCTTTCTTTTGGTGGTATTTGATCACCTCTGCAGTTTTGATTTTTTTTGCGCAATAAACAAAATGAACCGACAATTAAAAAAAAAAAAAAAAAATATATATATATATATATATATATATATATATATATATTACTTTCTGCTATAAAACACAATAAATTAAATTTCTTCATCAATTTAGGCCAATATACACCCCTCACATTTTTGTAAATATTTTATTATACCTTTTCATGTGACAGCACTGAAGAAATTACACTTTGCTACAATGTAAAGTAGTGAGTGTACAGCTTGTATAACAGTGTGCATTTTCTGTCCCCTCAAAATAACTCAACGCCTTTAATGTCTAAACCGCTGGCAATAAAAGTAAGTACACCCCTAAGTGAAAATGTCCAAATTGGGCCCAAAGTGTCAATATTTTGTGTGGCCACCATTATTTTCCAGCACTGCCTTAACCCTCTTGGGCATGGAGTTCACCAGAGCTTCACAGATTGCCACTGGAGTCCTCTTCTACTCCTCCATGATGACATCACAGAGCTGGTGGATGTTAGAGACCTTGCGCTCCTCCACTTTCCATTTGAGGATACCCCACAGATGCTCAATAGGGTTTAGGTCTGCAGACATGCTTGGCCAGTCCATCACCTTTACCCTCAGCTTCTTTAGCAAGGCACTGGTTGTCTTGGAGGTGTGTTTGGGGTTGTTATCATGTTGGAATACTGCTTTGTGGCCCAGTCTCTGAAGGGAGGGAATTATGCTCTGCTTCAGTATGTCACAGTACATGTTGGCATTCATGGTTCCCTCAATAAACTGTAGCTTCCTAGTGGCGGCAGCACTGATGCAGCCTCAGACCATGACACTCCCACCACCATGCTTGGCTGTAGGCAAGACACACTTGTCTTTGTACTCCTCACCTGGTTGCCGCTACACACGCTTGACACCATCTGAACTAAATAAGTTTATCTTGGTCTCATCAGACCACAGGTTCCAGTAATCCATGTCCTTAGTCTGCTTGTCTTCAGCAAACTGGTTGGGCCCTTTCTTATGCATCATCTTTAGAAGAGGCTTCCTTCTGGGACCACAGTCATGCAGACCAATTTGATGCAGTGTGCGGCGTATGGTCTGAGCACTGAGAGGCTGACCCCCCACCCCTTCAACCTCTGCAGTAATGCTGGCAGCACTCATACATCTATTTCCCAAAGACAACCTCTGGATATGATGCTGAGCATGTGCACTCAACTTTTTTGGTCGACCATGGCGAGGCCTGTTCTGAGTGGAACCTGTACTGTTAAACCACTGTATGGTCTTGGCCACCATGCTGCATCTCAGTTTCAGGGTCTTGGCAATCTTCTTATAGCCTAGGCCATCTTTATGTAGGGCAGCAATTCTTTTTTTCAGATCCTCAGAGCGTTCTTTGCCATGAGGTGCCATGTTCAACTTCCAGTGACCAGTATGAGAGAGTGAAAGTGATAACACCAAATTTAACACACCTGCTCCCCATTCACACCTGAGACCTTGAAACACTAAGGAATCACATGACACCGGGGAGGGAAAATGGCTAATTGGGCCAAATTTGGACATTTTCACTTAGGGGTGTACTTGCTTTTGTTGCCAGCGGTTTAGACATTAATGGCTGTGTGTTGAGTTATTTTGAGGGGACAGCAAATTTACACTGTTATACAAGCTGTACACTCACTACTTTACATTGTAGCAAAGTGTAATTTCTTCAGTGTTATCACATGAAAAGATATAATAAAATATTTACAAAAATTTGGGGAGATACTGTAGATACGTATCTATAGACTAAATGTGTGTAAATGCGCCTAGACCTGTTTTAAAGGAGAAGTTTGGGGTTTGAAAAAAATGTACATACACACTCACCTCTATGCTGCAGCATTGATGTGATGCTGCATTTTTCTCACTTTGGCTCTAAGACTGAGAACTGAGCGATCACTTGACCACCAAGCTGGTGGCTGGTGTTTTTTTTTTTTTTTTTGGGGGGGTGGCAAACACCCCCGGTCGGTCAGTTGGCAGCACTCCCAGCGGAAGGGCGGTCGAACACCCGCACTTACCCCATCTAGGTAGCGGGCGGGCAGCGTCTCCTACGAGTGATGGGTGGTGGCTTTCATCCTTCCTCCTCCTTTGGATCATGGCAGCTTCCGCAGTGCATCTCCTCCCTCCTCCTTCTAGGCGTCCAATAGGATCCCTTGTCCTTTCAGCCAGCCTGATTGGCCTGGAGGAGGATCAGTGTGAGAATAGCGAATATTTATTCACTATCTTCACTACAACTGGATGGGCTCGGAGCACCCACTGGCACCTCTGGCTCTAATCACATGCTTCAAAACCCCCTCCATTGGAATCCATGTGTCCGGCAACCTGTATGTAGATTAGGGGCCTGGTGCATGGATGGGGGGGGGGGCAGCGCCCGTGCGCCCCTAATGGACGGGCCCCTACTGTGACCACCGATCACTCAGTTCTAGGTCTGCTCAGAGCAGACCTAGAGCCTCCTACAGTATTCGCTGGAGTGCTGGGCAGGGAAGAGGGCAGGTGCAGTTAGCTCAGACTCTGAGCTATACGCTTAGTGGTGAACCCAGCTGTCAGTCTAGCAGCTGGTTGGATCCCAACAAAATTGTCGGGATCTTTCCAGAGCCTGGAGCAGCTCTGCCATATCAGCTGATAGCAGGTTATAGCTGCTTCTGCCACATCAGCTGTTTCTATGTCACAGGAGAACAAAAGTAAGTGCACCCATATAATCCACAAGGAAAGTATGGCCATAAAAGCTTTGTCCCTACTTCTTTTTTTTTTTAAAGCAGGAACATCTAAATACAGGGAAAGTGTTCTGGGAGGCATAAAGTTCTTTATACTTTCCAAATCACTTCTTCCGTTTTTTTGTGCAGGCAGAAGACACAGGTGCACCATCCAGCCTTGCATCGAGCAGCCTGTAAGTCCATAAGAGCCTGAAAAATGCCCAAATGTGCATGAGGCCTAAAAAGTATTTTTCAATGTTTCAGTATCACCACCTTTCTATAAGCTCCTGCTGTTTAAATATTTTATAGATAGTTTGCAGTGGATTGTACATATTTTTCAAGATACAGTAACAAGAAAAATGACTGTGCTTCTTTCTTATTAGGTAGGATATGGGCTAAAATTGGTGTTGCTAAAAATGTCTGTGCCTTGGTAAATAGCATTTTTGAAATGAGTGAGCCAGGGTGTTGGTGAGATATCTGCTGGCACAACCTACTTAGTACTTGTCATTTTATGGGCACCCTATTCTTCTTCACAGTTCAGGTCTCCTGGTGGCGGCTGTACTGAATGCTATCCCTCTCCCTGCACATGTATATTGTGCCCCGCTTGTTATCATCGCTGTGTGCGGCTTCATTATTTTCAGACAAATACGTTCCACAATTTCGTTTGCCCAGTGAAGCACAAAATGAATGATTTGGATTTCGTATCAGAACCCAATTGCTTGCTTGCTTTTCAAATTAGGTCCTCACAATTTCCTAATACCATGAAGACAACTCCAGTGGTTCAGGAATAGTTAGAACAATGATTGCTATTTCAGAAAGTTTCCTTGTGTTGATATTTTTGCCTGGCTCATGATAGGATATTGAAGTACCATATTCAGGTTCAGTTTCAGATGGACATATTGTTACTAATGTTTGCATGTACCATAGCTAGTGGCCTGTTTGATTCTTTGTAGCTGTCAGTCATATATACACTCACCAGACACTTTATTAGGTACACCTTGCTAGTGTCCCCTTTTGCCTTCAGAACTGCCTTAAGTCTTCATTGGCATAATACAAGGTGTTGGAAACATTCCTCAGAGATTTTAGTCCACATTGACATGATATCACGCAGTTGCTGCAGATTTGTCGGCTGCACATCCATGATGAGAATCTCCCATTCTACCACATCCCAAAGGTGCTCTATTGGATGAGATCTGGTAACAGTGGAGGCCATTGGAGTACAGTGACCTCATTGTCATGTTCAAGAAACCAATGGTGAGATGATTGAGCTCTGTGCCATGGTGCATTTCCTGCTGGAAGGAGCCATCAGAAGATGGAGACACTGTAGTCATGAAGGGGTGGACATGGTCAGCAACAATACTCAGGTAGGCCGTGATGTTTAAAGGATGCTCAATTGGTAGTAAGGGGCCCAAAGTGTGCCAAGAAAATATCCCCCACACTATTACACCACCACCAGCCTGAGCCGTTGATACAAGGCAGGATGGATCCATGCTTTCATGTTGTTTACGCCAAATTCTGACCCTATTATCTGAATGTCGCAGCTGAAATCGAGACTCATCAGACCAGGCAGCGTCTTTCCAATCTTCTATTGTCCAATTTTGGGAAGCCTGTGTGAATTATAGCCTCAGTTTCCTGCTCTTAGCTGACAGGACTGGCACCAGTGTGGTCTTCTGCTGCTGTAGCCCATCTGCTTCTAAGGTACGATGCGTTGTGCATTCAGAGACGACATTCTGCATACCTTGGTTGTAACAAGTGGTTATTTGGGTTACTGTTGCCTTTCTATCATCTCAAACCCTCTCTGCCCATTCTCCTCTGACCTCTGACATCAATAAGGCATTTTCGTCCACACAACTGTCACTCACTGGATATTTTCTCTTTTTCAGACCATTCTCTGTAAACCCTAGAGGTGGTTGTGCGTGAAAATCCCAGTAGATCAACAATTTTTGAAATACTCAGCTTGCCTGGCACCAGCAACTATGCTACGTTCAAAGTCACCTAAATCCCCTTTCTTCCCCATTCTGATGCTCGGTTTCAACTTCAGCAAGTCCTCTTCACCATGTCTAGATGTCCAAATGTATTGAGTTGCTGCCATGTGATTGGCTGATTACCAATTTGTGTTACCAAGCAATTGAACAGGTGTACCTAATAAAGTGGCTGGTAAATGTACATGTGGTCCCCCCCATCACATCCGAGTACCCACTTTGCAGAGTCCCTCCATCACAGAGTCCTCTCATCACATCAGGTTCCCCCTACTGCATAATCCTCTCACTACAGGTTCCACCCATCACATCTCCTTTGCGGAGTGCCCCAATCACAAAGTCCCCCGTTACATAACCCCTCTTGTCACATTAGTATTACCTTATTACAGAGACCACTGATCACATCAAAATCCCCCATCTCAGACTGCACTTATCACATCAAATTCCCCCACTGCAGGGTCCTCTCATCACATTGGAGTTCCCCTATAGCAGAGTCCTCTTATTACATCAGAGTCCCCCATTGCAGGGTCCTCTCATCACATCAGAGTCCCCCATTGCACTCCTCTCATCACATCAGAATCCCCTCCATCACAGAGTGTTCTCATCACACCAGAGTCTCCTCATTACGTCAAAGCTCCCTATCACACAGTCCCCTCTTCCTATTGGAGCCCTACCTCACAGCTCCAGCAGCATGGCAGAGGACAGGGGGTGAAGCAGGTCTGGATGAAGATGTACTTCTGTCCACTCTTGAATGCTAGAGGTGGCTTTGCATGCTGCCTACCCTGGATCAGCATCATGCATTGCCATGGTGCAGGCTGGCCCAGCCCTGGGCTGTCAGTGGTGCTCACACCTTGCCAACACATGATGCTGATAAAGGGGCAGTTCATGGCACTCCTAGCAACCCTAGCATAGAAATTCTCATTGCTTAACCACTTAAGCCCTGGAGCCCTTTTTTACACTTGTTGTGTACAAGTTAAAAAAACAAGTTTTGTTTTCCTAGAAAATTACTTAGAACCCCCAAACATTATTTATATATATATATATATATATTTTTTTCAAACACCCTAGAGAATAAAATGGCGATCATTGCAATACTTTTTGTCACACGGTATTTGCGCAGCAGTCTTTCAAGCGCAATTTTTTTTTTGGGAAAAATTGAGTTAAAAAATAAGACAACAGTAAAGTTAGCCCATTGTTTTGTATATTGTGAAAGAGAATGTTACACCGAGTAAATAGATACCATACATGTTACGGTTGAAAATTGCGCACACTTGCGGAACGGCGGCAAACTCTGGTACTTAAAAATCTCCATAGGTGACGCTTTAAAAATTTTTTTAGCAGTTACCAGATTAGATGTGCAGAGGAGATCTTTTGCTAGAATTATTGCTCACACTCTGGCGATCGCGGCGATACCTCACATGTGTGGTTTAAACACCGTTTTCATATGCGGGCGTGACTTACTTATGCGTTTTCTTTGCTGCACAAGCTCGCGGGGATGGTGACGCTTTAAAAAATGTTTTTCATTTTTTTATTTATTTAATTTAATTTATTTTTTTAACACTGTTCCTTTAAAAAAAAAATCTGATCACTTTTATTGCTATCACAAGGAATGTAAACATCCGTCGTCATAGTAATATAAGGTGACAAGTACTCTATATGGAGGGATGGGGGGGTCTAAAAGTGCCTCCTTTACACTTCACAGTATTCAGATTGCCAAAAACAGCGATTCTGAATACTGTAATTTTTTTAAAACCGGCGCCGTTAGCCCCCGAGTAAACCGGAATTGACGTTGTGACTTTGCTTCCGGAGATGTACGAAGGAGTCCACATCGAAGCTGATTCCGGCTTCCACAGGGACTCCACACAGCCGGTGGATGCGCCGGATCGGAGCTCCGGTCTCCCAGTGGGATGGGAGGCCGGAGAAGAGCGGCGGACAGTGGCAGGAGGGGGGGTGGCCCCTCCCGCTCCCTGGGATAAAGGCCGAGCGGCTCTGGATCGGCCGTTATCACCGGATATCCGGCCGCCTGCTCTAAAAAACGGTAGGTGAAGAGAGCAATTCTCCCCTGTGCCATTGTATTCTGACAGCGGGACTCTCTGCTGTCACAGTACAATGATCACTGGCTGCAGCCAGCTGTTTGAGAACAATTTTCCAACAAGCCTGTTTGGCAGAAGTCAATCTAACAATCTACTTCTGCTGAACAGGAATGGCCACACACAGAATGAAATTCAGCCGGTCCCTGCTAAGCTGGCTAGCTGGCTGGATTTCGAACAGCCTAATTGTTTTATGATAAACAATATAGGCGTTGCATTGTTTTTGTGTTTACTTGTGTGAGTGTTGTCTGTTAAATCAGGCTTTTAGGCCCCTTTCACACATACGGACCATTTGTCCGTTTTTCATCCATCCGTTGACGGATCAAAAACGGACATCAATGCAACTCTATGGAAAAACGGATGACAACGGATGATCATTCATTTGCATCCATTTTCATCCGCTTCCGTCAACATCCATTTTTTTGAACGGATGAAAGCTGAAGGGTCCTTTCACACATACGAACCATTCATCAGTTCATCAGTTACGTCACATCAAAACGGATGAAGTATTCATCCGTTTTTTGTCCGTTTTTTCATCCGTTTTTTCATCTGTGGTCATCAGTTTTTCATCAGTTTTTTTTGCATCCGCTACCAATGCAAAAACGGATGAAAAACTGACCATTCGTCCGTTTACATCCGTTTTTTGTCTGATCCGTTTTTTTGATGCATGAAAAATAGGGCTTTCATCTGTTCAGAAAAACGAATGTTGACGGAAGTGGATTAAAAAGGATGCAAATGAATGATCATCTGTTTTTCCATAGAGTTGCATTGATGTCCGATTTTCATCCATCAACGGATGGATGAAAAGCGGATAAACAGTCCGTATGTGTGAAAGGGGCTTTACTTTTCATCAGTCAAAAAAACAGATCAGACGAAGAACAGATGTAAACTGACGAATGGTCAGTTTTTCATCCACTTTTGCATTGGTAGTGGATGTAAAAAAAACTGATGAAAAACTGATGACCACAGATGAAAAAACGGATGAAAAACTGATGAATACTTCATCCGTTTTGATGTGACGGAACTGATGAACTGATGAATGGTCCGTATGTGTGAAAGGACCCTTATACAAGTATGGAAGTCATATACACTATATTACCAAAAGTATTTGGACACCTGCCTTTACACGCACATAAACTGTCATCCCAGTCTTAGTCTGTAGGGTTCAATATTGAGTTGGCCCACCCTTTGCAGCTATAACAGCTTCAACTCTTCTGGGAGGGCTGTCCGCAAGGTTTAGCAGTGTGTCTATGGGAATGATTGACCATTCTTCCAGAAGAGCATTTATTAAGTTAGGCACTGATGTTGGAGAGAAGGCCTGGCTTGCAGTCTCCGCTCTAATTCATCCCAAAGGTGTTCTATAGGGTTGAGGTCAGGACTCTGTGCATGCCAGTCAAGTTCCTAAACCCCAAACTCGCTCATCCATGTCTTTATGGACCTTTCTTTGTGCACTGGTGCGCAGTCATGTTGGAACAGGAATGGGCCACCCCCAAACTTCTCCCACAAAGTTGGGAGCATGAAATTGTCCAAAATGTCTTGGTATGCTGACGCCTTAAGAGCTCCCTTCACTGGAACTAAGGGGCCAAGCCCCACCTCTGAAAAACAACCCCAAACCATAATCCCCCCTCCACCAAATGATTTGGACCAGTGCACAAAGCAAGGTCCATAAAGACATGGATGAGCAAGTTTGGGGTGGAGAAACTTGTATGGCCTGCACAGAGTCCAGACCTCAACCCGATAGAACACCTTTGGGATGAATTACAACAGAGGCTGCAAGCCAGGCCTTTTCGTCCACACAATACAGTGTAGGTGTCAACAGATAGAATTTTCCATGTTTCATTTACTACATACTATACAGCAATGTTCCCTTGGTTGTCTTCTGAAGATTTACAAACCCCCTACCTCCTTTTAGACATTTTAACTGCTAATACAGTAATATTTTTAACCGAAAAATTATAAAAAAAGAATTATGAACTGAAGTTGACACTTACGTTTTTAACTTATTGCTTTAAAAGAACATAAATAACTATTTTAATCAATCTAATTAGGAGTCGTTGTGTAATGCATTTAATAAGATAACGCTGGGTGATAATACGGTAAGCCGAATAGAGATTCTCAATATAGCAAGCCCAAATAAATGAGAAAACAAGTGTTTAATAACATAATTGTCTGGGCTAAAAATAATTTCCTGACATTATGAGAAGACAAATATAGCGCTGTCAGATTGTAGCATTTAGCAAAAGGTAATGTTCACAGTAGGAGCGGCTCAAGCAGGCAAACAACAAGTAGGTCTCCCATCATCCTTTCCATGGTACATGACTGGTACAGAATACGATCCAACAATGATCTTATTACATACTCTGACCTACTTATTTATTTTCTTATTTTTAACTTTTATTTTCTACCATGGTAATGGTGTTGTTTATTTATTTATTACAGGTATTTTTATAGCGCCATCAATTTATGCAGCGCTTTTTATATTTCACATCAGTCCCTGCCCTCAAGGAGCTTATGACCCCCTCTATTAATGTTTTCCTCCTCCTATGCCACCGGGCTCCCCAGATTTAGTTGTTGTTTTTATTCTTCTTTTCAAAATGACGTATGTATGACTGTTTTTCTCCTAACATGGGTTTTACTCAAATCTAATTGAATGTTATAAATGGGAACAGTTAACATAGCTGGCTAACTGTAATCTGAATAATTGGGATTTCAGGGCATAGGCTTGTGGTCACTGACTTAATAGTGGTACTCTGCAGTCCTGTTTTTGTTTGAGTTAAGCATTAAAAAAAAGAGGCAGTGAAGTAGTGCAACTGATCTGCTATGGGTTATTGCACTTTTGCATATAGTGATTGCCCTCAGATATATTTCTTGCTTTATTACGTAATCAATACAATAAAGTAAAACTAAAGGCAATGCTTTTTATTTCATTTTGGATAGTGTAAGGGAGGGTTATAACCCCCAATTTTTGGGGGAGATTTTCCTTTACTCCCTATCCCTTAACCAAAACAGGAAATGGGAGAAAATCCCTCCAAAATGAGAGGAATCCTGGGGTGTCACCAGGGACATCAGAACTAGTGTCCTCATTAGAAGATTTCTCCTCCATTAGGCTTTATGTACACCCCACCTACATTTACCACGGCCGCGGGAAAACACAAAACACGATTTTGCCACGTTTTCCCATGGCATGCGGTCAGAAAATTCCTATCCTGAATGTGATTCTTCCGCAGTCAGGAGAGGGAGGTTGAAGTTCACCTAACCACAGCACCTTCTAAACTCTGCTAAAAGCCTATGTGTATATTGACACATGGAGGTTTATTTACTAAAGGCAAATCCACTCTGCACTACAAATGCACTGCAAGTGCACTTGGAAGTGCAGTCGCTGTAGATCTGAGAGGGACATGCATGGAAAATAAAAAACAGCATTTTTGCTTGCACATGATTGGATGATAAAATCAGCAGAGCCTCCACTCATTTCAGATCTTCCCCTCGGGGTCTACAGGGACTGCACTTCCAAGTGCACCTGCAGTACACTTGTAGTGCAGAGTGGATTGGCCTTTAGTAAATCAACCCCATAGGCTTTTGTGGCATTGAGTTTAGGTGCTTTGGCAAAAAAAAAAAAAAACTCCAAAAGCTATAAACTCAAGTTTAGGAGCTGCTAGTGTACATGAAGCCTTATTGTTCTGGTGACAGCCCAAAATTTGGCATTTTCTTTTACAGTCATTCTCAGTGACAATGGTAAACAGGACAAATAGAGAGAGGGTGACCCACCCTAACAGGGACACAGACAGCAAAAAACTAACAGGTGTTCTAAACCCCCTCCACTGTACTTAAAAGCTAAAAAAAAAAAAAAAGGTTTTGCCTTTAGTTATACTTTTAAATATACAAGGATATTTATAAAAGTCAGGTGTTGCTAGGCTTTTTTCCCTAGCATTCTCCCTGCATTTATAACATAAATCCGGGTTGAGAGGGCCCGATGATGAATGATTGATGAATGCACAGTGCATGGGGTGTGTGACTGTTGGCAAGCAGAAGTGGCTACTGCGTATCCTCCATACGAATCCTTGGTGATCGCCTTATTAATTAGATATGTTTCTGCTCTTTTCATTTTATCATCAGATAGACCCTTAAATATCAATTTCCACACATCCAGGCTTACCCAAGATAGTAAAGTATGTTGGACACAGTATGTGCAGTAACCCAAAGCAACCTAAAAGACTAGTTCTTGTCCTGCTCTGATTAAACCAAGGTGGCCGATGTGGGTTAATGCACTTTGTTGCTTGCACTTGCACTTTTCAAAAAGTCTTCTTATGTTGTGCTATATGGGTTAATTAAGAAGGTCTACCTTTTGTCTTTTTTTTGACACGCTTCCCTCCACATCCCCCCCCCCCCCCCCAAAAAAAAATAGAAAAAAATAATGGTTCTGTTTTCTCTGTCTCTGTTCTAGGCAAAGTTGCAATACTGAAAGAAGATCTTCAGAAGTACAACAACAGGGAAACATGGTTCCAAGTTCAACACGTGGATGCTGATTCAGAAGTACAGGTCAGCTTACAGCCATTACCCAGTAAATATAATATAACGTATTTCCCATCACACACATAGGTTGCTACACTGGCAACCATAACCTTACATTTAAAGAGTAACTCCACTTTTGTTGAGAAAGAACATTCCCTTCTGGGTGATCTATGTAAATTACAAGGATTTTAACAAACTTTTTTTTGCAGAGTTCTACCTTTTTGCTATTCTGAAGAAATAGCAATTTATTTGTCTGTGTACATGTGCAAGCGAATGTGAATGGGAGTGCTATTTTTTCCAATGAAAGTGGAGTTACCCTTTAAAGTGTTTCTAAATCCAAGATCAAAAATGACATTTTATATTGCAGCTTACTAGTTTTACTAGATATGATGGCTACTTTTTTCTTTACTCTCAGCTGGTGAGCCTGCCAGTATCCTGTCCTAGGGTGGCAAGGTCATTTTCTCTGTACTATGCTACATCTATAGAAAAAATGTGTTGTTACCCTAGCACAGGAAAAGGGCTAGGACTACAGAACACACCAACTACAGGCTGGATTGATGTGAACTGAGTTTGTCTCTAAGATACTTACCAAGAGCGCACTCTTTGGATATATATGTGCCTTGAATACCTTGACTACCATACTGTCTTTATTGTAATTTACTCACATTGAGTCTGGAAATTTCCCCATTGGGAAATCGGTCCTTTTATTTTAAGATTATATGTACAAAACTTTTGGCTTATTGATTGTACCTGAATTTCCCACCCGAGAGGCTGTGCCTTCACCCTGGCTTATTCATTTGCACCTCTATAAGCAACATGCTATAAATTCCAGTCAACAAATCCAGTCCAGTCTATAAATTACAGTCTACCCTACTGGCTGATATTACTCAATTAAAGATTAGGAGTGGGTTCCAGTGTAGTAATTCTGTAACATGTGCTCCTGAAGAAGCATTACTGAAACACGTCGCGTCCACATGTGAACTGTAATCGGAATCTTTGCATGTTGTGAACTACTATGTGCAGAGTAATTGTTAATGGTACATAATAAAGTTGTTTTTATGGTACTCAGTTTTCTCTTCTATATGTCCACACAAAGCCCCTGTCTGCATATTCTGTTCATAGTTGCACATGATTTGCTGGGATGTGGACATATAGTGCATAGTCTGGGTTTTCCTCTCGCTATAAAATGCTCCTAAGACTGCAAGGTTGTAAATAGATTTCCAAAGACAGGGCCTCCATAATTTTACCATGAGATTGACACTTTTTTTTAAATAAGGAATGTCATCAACTGGTAATCTGCAAGTTTTTTTCCCCAGTATTTGCTCTTTTCTCCAGTCTTTGACTATAACCTCAAATCAGTAACTGAAGACATTTAAAGAAACGTAGTTTAGTCCTTTATGTTGTCAATATTTATAATCTACCAGTCTGTCCCATTAGTAACCGCCATCTTGCCTCAGCACAGAGATGGCAATGCATAGCTGTCACTTACAGCCAACCCACCAAAGCCACCTCAGCCCCTCCTGTCCAAATTATGTGTCTACAAGGCAGTAGGCCTATGTCAGAAGCTAGGGAGAATGGTTAGAGAAGAGCTAAGCTCTTAACATTTGGCAAAGAAAAAATCTGAATTTTCCCATCAGTAACAGTACTGTTTAGTCTGCTTAGAGTTAGATTGCTTTGGGGAAAGAAGAAGCACATTTAAAACAGCAAATTATAAATATTTTCTTAACTCACCTTAAGTTTAACTTACCTTATCCCTTACTCTAGGTCAGGGTTTCTCAGCCAGGCTTCCGTGGAACCCTAGGGTCCCTCCAGAGGTTGCTAGGGGTTCCTTGAGCAATGGTCAATTTCTACCTCTCAGATAAATTCCCACTGACATAATTGTTTTTTTTAGCTATCTGTAAGGGGTGATTCTTCCCAATGACCACAAGTGTAAGGAGCATTCTTCCCATTGACCATCACACTAATGTATCATGAGTTGTAGATTTTTAATTTTTAGCAGGGGTTCCCCGAGACCGGAGAATTATTTCAAAGGTTCCTCAGTGTTGAAAAGGTTTGAGAAAGGCTACTCTAGGTTGGGACTGGCCCTCTGCATCCTGACTTGCAGTAAAGGACTGCTGGTGTCACGGTCAAGCTCAAAGACCAGTAGCAATAGCAGCAGAGAGGCTTCCATTGACATTTGGATAAGTACACAATCAGATCACCCTGAGGTGCAGGGTCTAAGCATTAACCGGTATTCACCAGAACTCCTGATGGCAGAGATGGGTTTTGCTGCATGTTAGTACCAGGTCGCGGTCCTCAGGATCATCTCACCAGGCGGTGAGAAAGCCAGGGTCCAGGGGCAAATATAGCAGGTAGGGATCAAGCAGAATTGCAGTCAGTAAACAAGCCAAAGTCAGTAATAAATGGTTGCAGGTTGGGATCAAGTGCAAACATATTGGAGAAACAAGCCGAAGGTTGGTAACAACTGGTAGTGGAGATAAGGACAGCTGCAGGTATGCAAAGGAGCAAGGTATCAGCTGGAGAGAGCACAATAATCTGGCAAACTGGAAGTACAAAGGCATGGCTTAAATAGAAGGTTCATGGGAGGAGCAAGGAGTTCAAGGTTCACCTGGAACAAAGTACAAGACAAGATTATCTAAGGGATCAGACAGGATCTTAGATGGCTTAGCAAGGAGAACTACTGCCGGATGCAGCAGAAGTTGTCAGTTCAGATACTGGTTATGACAACTGGTCCTGCAATGTACATGATGATGCTAGGGTGCCGCCAATGGACAGAGGTTCACAGAAAGGTGTCTTAGGCAGACCGGTAACACAGAGAGGAGGAGCCTCTGGGAGTGAAGTAAAAGGTAAGTAAAGCATCTTTTAATGGCATCCTAGACAAAAACGAGCATTTAACCCACTGTAAGGGTAGTTTTACCATTTCCCTTGAATTCAGCTTTCATAAATGTAGTTTATGACATTTTCATAATTTCATTGGCGTCACTGCAAGCTTTACCAGTGTTTATGAGTCCATCTCTAAATTAAGGGATACTGGATTCATAAACTCTTTTCCCTTAGGCACCTGTAATGTGGAAATACTGAAGAACATAAAATGTTCTCCCTGGTTGTCTGAAATTACAAGAACACAAATTGTGTTATGGCAAAATGTAATTTTAGACTAGGTCAATGTGACCAGACCAAAAAGATTAAGTTGCAGTTGCCCTTATTTGCACAAATGACTCTAAACAGCATAGAAGCGTCTGTGTTGTGTAAGAAATGTTTGATCTCTCTGGATGCCATGCTCAGCTATAGTGGTGAAAAGGTGGCTTATATAAACAGAGAAGTGCTTGGCTTTCATTTCTGTTTCACTTGTCCAACACTTACCCACTGAAAGTTGGGAAAACAACCAAATATACATCTGAAATACATATACAGTACTGTATGTTATACCATATGTTCTATCTGCCAAAAATGTGGAATTCTGTTTGATTAGTGTTGTGATCCAAACACCTCTGCCGTTAAGCATAGCATGGTCAATCACCTTATTTTACTCTACTGCAGTTAAGCAGAACAGCTTAGTCACTGAGCCATTTGTTTGCTGACAACAAATGCATATCTTTACTCAACTATTCTACTTCTGTCAGCAAGATGCCAGTGTTAGATTGACAGCAATGAACCTGAATTCTACTGTGTAGAGGATTACAAGAACCTAATCTAATACAGATTCACATATTTTACTGGATGGATTTAAAAATATGTTTTTGAGTTATGTGAGCACTGCTTCACATTGGTTGACCAAAGATCAGTTCACACAGGTGGTAAAAGGGTGTTAAAAACTGGCGTTTTTTTTTTTTTACTGTCCCCCTGACTGTCTGCTTACACATTAACATGATGGCCGTTCGGGTGACCAATTTTAACCTGGCATGCTGCTTTTGGCAGGCGGTGCTGCTTATCAAACGCACTTACTGAAGTCAATGGTACTACCCCAAAATTGTGTGCCAAGCAACACAGTATTTTAATGGAAAATGGCCATTGGGTTAAAAAAAGGGCATTCAGGAGGTGGCACCTTAACACCTGCAAACCATTGCCTAAACTCCTCTAAAAACTGATTTATACAGATCGTTTTTCAGAGGGCCAGTGAAGTACACGACCTGTGTGAAAGGAGCCTCACTGTTACACTGGAAGAGTCTGCCTTTATTATAACCACCCAGTCACAGTGTGATAAAATATCATCCCTTTACACAAGAGCGCTTAAAGGCATCTCACAAACATAAAACCTAGTTTGTAAGTAATACCTTGTGGTTTCAAACTTTGTGAAAAAAAATTGGAGAAGCAGTGAGCCAATCACATGAGCAGGGGCATTGAATCTTTTGAGAAGATGTTTGCACGAATAGGGTAGTGTTGCCAAGATTCCAAGAAAAAGAAATTGGGTTTTTTTTTTTTAGGATGGACAAGTTATAGCTTGTTTTAGTCCCCTTTCATGACTGCACAGTCGCATGGCAAGTCGTACCCCATGATTTCCAGTGAGTACCATTCATATCTGTGCGACTTCAAGTCACAGCGACTTCAAAGTAGTACCTGCACTACTTTGGTATGACTTTGATGTGATTTGAGGTCCATAAACCCCAAGATTACACAGGCATTGCTTCAAGTTACATCAAAATCGCACGACTTTCAGGTTGCACAAGTGTGAAAGGGGTCTTAGGCTCGGTTCACACTGCAGCGATGCAGGAACCCTGCGAATCCAATGCGGGTTCCCACATGACATGTTTCCTGGCGGCAGTTTACACTGCCATATGCGAGCTGCTGGGAATGTCACGAGAAAGTTAATGAAACCCCCAAATCAGTTTGCACTGCAAATTCGGACAGGAATCGGATTGCATGGGTGTTCATACAGATAGTATGGCTGAAATTGCATCGCTGCAAACCAAAAAAAGGGTCCTGTGCAAGTTTGGTCCGAATGTGATGCGATTTCAGCCACACTATCTGTATGGCTGAAATCACATCGCATAGAGATTGCACGTGATTTGCACTGCAGTCAAGTCACATTCGATCTTGGACATCGCACCAGGGGGAATTGGCCCTTAGAGTAAAATGCAAAGATGACTAGTAATGTTAAAGTGGTTGTTAAAGTGGTTGTCAACCCGTGACAACCACTTTAACCTACAGGTAAGCCTATAATAAGGCTTACCTGTAGGTTTCCTGCATATCTCCCAAATCTGCACGATTTAGGAGATATGCAGTGTTCTAGATGTGCTAACGTCATTTCGTCACATGCGCAGTGAAGAAATGGCCTCCATGTCGTTTCTTCACTGAGATTGTGCCATGACTGGCGGCTCCCGCGCACATGCGCAGGAGTGACACCATGCAACTCCGGCCAGTCACAGAGCCGTGGCCCCAGAAGAAAGAGGGGCTGAAGATGGAGGCTGCCTGCACAGGGGACATTGCAGGCTTCATTTGCAGGTAAGTGACACATAATGAGCTACTATGCGATGCATAGTAGCCCATTATATTTCTACTTTGCTAGGGAATATAGAGGAAGTAAACCCCATCATGCTCCCATCCCCTCTGTATTAGCACAATAAGTTCCCCTGTGCCTGTGTTATAACATAAATATACTTATCTCTATAGATTACACACAGGCTTCCTAGGATCAGTTGTCGTTTTTCTCTCTCCTCTACTCAGCGCAGAGTTCCTGAGGGTGGGGCCGAGCACTGCTGCTGAGGTCAGCTGGAGAGGAGAGGCGAGAGAGCAGTGTGTATGAAGCCAGTGTGTTATCTATACAGATAAGAATATTTATGACATAACATGGACACAGGCAACGTTCTTGTTCTAATTCAGAGGGCATAGGGGCTTTAAACGTTAATTATGAGAGCAGAGAAGGGGAGTTGAAGACAGGCAGAGGAGAATCGGAGAGCTGCTAGTGACAGACTGCACAGACCACAGGGCTCTCAAGATCAGCTAATAATATAGGGGAGTCAGCACTCAGGGGGAAGTCATGACCTGGCATTATCAAACTGGTATTTTAGGGGATACAGAGGGATAATTTAAAAAGCAAAAGCACCATGCTGCTAATTGCACATTAAAGGAACAGGAGCAGCATTTTTTTTTTGGTTAACAAACACTTTAAGTTACAAATGTAGCAGAATAAGCACCTTACCCCCACTCCTGCCAACTCCAATGCTCTCCTCCTCTCGCTCTGGTGCTCCAGGGCTGTGATCCCGCGGTGCCATCACATACAATGCAGGGATATTGACCAGGTATTTTAAGTGGTGGATACGCGCAAGCAACTGTGGCCAGGAGCATCTTAGGGAGGAGGCTGTAGGGGACTGGTTACTGGATCGTGGAACAAGGTAAGTATTTCTACTTATTCCAGGACCCCTGCATTTAAGCCTTGCAGTGCCAGGGGTCCCACTGCAAAGGTATTTCATGTTTGTTGTGCTTGGGGTTGGGCTTTAATTAATGTTTGCTTAAAGTGTATCTAAATGCAGGCAAAAATGTAAGATTCAGCCTGTTAGGCTTTTTTTCCTTTATTTTCATTTTGCAGTCCTGGGAATAACACACATCCTGCCCCTTTATGCCTACACTATTTTCTTCACTATATCTATGGATGCAACCAGGGTTGTCACAGAGGCTGGACTTCAAATATGTTTGCATAGCTCCCAACTGCCCTGATTTGGACAAAAGTCTTTCTGTCCCTCCTTCCTCCTCATTTGTCCCTCATTTTGGTCTGATCTATATAGTTGTATATAAAATGCACTTTTGATGTTGTACATTGTACACAGATAAAGATCTTGTACATTCTGTCAAGCTCCCAGAAAGTGACCACTACACTTCACCACATTTCTGGCAAGATCAACAGTTTTTCTGTACTTGCTAAAAATGTTCTTGGCCTTAGGAAGGGGAAAACGAATGCAGCCACCACATCTAAGGACTGGTACACTGCAATATATAACATATTTGGTTTTGTATTTAGATACACTTTTAACTATAGTGTCGTGATGTGGTGAGCAGCCTTTTGTAGCCATCTGTTGCTAGTTGAGCATACTGGGTAATGCAGAACAGCAACAGCTGTGTTGAAAATGAATCAGCTACAGAAAACTCCATAAGCATGCACTGAAAATTGCAGGATGACAAGAAACTGGAGTGCTGGAAAAGGTTGATGTATATGTCACAGACATGTAAAATGTCAATCCTGCTGTTATATATGCACCAGGAGATTGATTACTATTGCAGGCTTCTGTATCCCACAGTAAATGACATTATGAGCTGCTATTTTTAATTTTTAGGCCTCATACACGGACGTTTTCACAGCTGTGTTTTTGAGTTGTTTTTACAGATTAAAAACGGCCCTCCGTGTTATTCAATACCTCATACACACACACTGACATTTTTGAGCTGTAAGTGGGATAGGCGTTTTTAAGCTCCAAAAAAACCCAGGACCAGCGCGTTCTGAGGCTCCAACGCTAGAGCTGTAAAAACGCAGGCGCCGGTAAAAGGCGTTTCTCTGCCTCTGTTCAAAATCAATGGTTCTCTATGCTAGCCCATTGATTTGAATAGAAGTCGCGCCAGAAGTCGGATCACGATGGTCCAACTTGTGGTGCGACTTGTGTGCTGAGGATCTTGAAGGGGAACCCCCACAACAATGAAAAAAAAACATTTGCGCGGGGTCCCCCCCCAATAGATACCAGACCCTTCGGTATGGTATGGATTTTAAGGGGAACCCCTCGCCAAAAAAAAAATGGCGTGGGGTCCCCCTCAATGTCCATACCAGACCCTTATCCGTGCACGCAGCCTAGCAGGTCAGAAAAGAGGGGGGGACTAGCGAGTGCCCCCCCTCCTGAACCATACCAGGCCACATGCCCTCAACATCGAGGGTGGGTGCCTCTGGCACCCCAGAGCACCTTGTCCCCATGTTGATGAGGACAAGGGCCTCTTCCCGACAACCCTGGTCGGTGGTTGTCGCAGTCTGCGGGCGGGGGCTTATCAGAATCAGGCTTCCAGATCCCAGCCCCCTACCCTATGTGAATGAGTATGGGGTACCCCTACCCATTCACCTAAAACGAAAATGTCAAAAACAAACACACTACACAAGTCTATAAAGTAATTTATGAAATCAGCTCCTGCGTCTTCTTCCTCTCTGGCTCTTCTCCCTCCTCCGGCATCCTCTTTCTTCTGCTCTTTTGCAGGGTCATCTTTCTTCTGCTTCTTCTCCCTCTCCACGCCATCTTCTGCTCTTTTGCCAGGTCTTCTGTCTTCTCACTGCCGATAAGACTTTAAAAACCTGTGTAGTGTGTTTATTTTTTACATTTTCCTTTTAGGTGAATGGGTAGGGGTACAATGTAGGGCTGCCCCTACCCCAAAGCACCCACCTCCCATGTTGTGACATGCAGCCTGGTATGGTCCAGGAAGGGGGGGTGTCCGCTCGTTCCCCCCTTTCCTGACCTGCCGGGCTGCGTGCTTGGATAAGGGTCTGGTAGGGATTTTGGCAGGGACCCCATGCCATTTTTTTGGAGTGGGGGTTCCCTTAAAATCCATACCAGACCAAAGGGTATCTGGTATCTCTTGGGGGGAAACCCCACGCAAATTATTTTTCCGACTTCTGGTGTGACTTCTATTTAAATCAATGGGCTCCCATAGGGAACCATTGATTTTGAACAGAGGCAGAAAAACGCTGCTGAAAGCTAGCCTGGCTAAACGTGCTTTGATGTCAATGCAAAACACTGATAAAATTGCGTTTTTAACGCAGCTTTTTTCCTTGCGTCGGTAATAGCTTTACAGATTGTTTTTCATAACGCCCATGTGTATGTAGTCTTAAGAAAAACTATTTTGAGGCAGATCTGCGTTCCATCCTAGATTTTGAATCCCTCTCCTTTATTGAAGAGACACTACACATACATCCATTGATATAGCTCTGATAGGCCAAAAGGAGCACATTTTTTATTGTGAAAATGTTTTTGAATCTGACCTGTTCACATATGTGGCCTGACCGCTCCATGATACTTGTGATTATGCAGGAGTTAAAGAATAGTGAGCTTTTGTTTTGTTGTGCTTGTGGGAACGCTGTTCCTTCCTGTGTTCACTTCTCTTTAATGTTGCAGCCAATATTGATAAGAGCTGAGTAATGAAGAACCGCGTGGTGTCTGCTTTTTTGTATCAGACTTTCAGTTATAGCCGTTGATGCCTGGAAGTTTGCCAGTTTCACTTCACACTCCCCTCTTGCAAGTTTGGTTGCTTGAATGATTAAGAAAAAAAAAATCATTCATGTAAACATAAAAAATACACACCATGGGTTTACTTGCATTATATTCTAGACATTTTCAGTAAACCCATTGAGCAGTTCCTGGGAAAGCCAGTGAAAAAATCCCTTATTAGTTAGACCCCTGGTGCCCAGCCTGCAGCCCTTTAACACTTATTCTATGGCATACAGTAGTCTGTGTTTTGATGCTTAAAGGGATATTAAAGTCTGTATTTTTTTTTTAATAACAAACATGTTATACTTGCCTGCTCTGTTCAGTGGTTTTGCACAGAGCAGAACAGATCCTCCTCATCTGGGGTCCCTTGCCGGTGCTCCTGGCCCCTTCCTCCTGCTAAGTGCCCCCACAGCAAGCAGCTTGCTATGGGGACACCCGAGCCGAGCCGCTACTCTGTGTGTCCATTCAGACATGGAGCCATGGCTCGGCCCCACCCCACTCTCTCTCCTCATTGACTTACCTACTTTGATTGACAGCAGTGGTAGCCAATGGCGCCAACTGCTGCCTCAACCAATGAGGGAGAGTCACTGGCCAGCTGAGACTTTCATGTAATATTGCTGATCGAGATGGGCTGAGGGGGGCTGCTGCACACAGAAGATTTTTTGAATGCATTAAGATAAAAAAAAAACCTTCTGCCTTTAGAACCACTTTAACCACTTCAGCCCCGGAGGGTTTCACACTTTAGGACCAGAGCACTTTTTGCGATTCGGCACTGCGTCGCTTTAACTGACAATTGCGCAGTCGTGCGACGTTGTACCCAAACAAAATTTGTGTCCTTTTTTTCTCACAAATAGAGCTTTCTTTTGGTGGTATTTGATCACCTCTGTGTCATTTCTGATCGCCGCTATAAATAAAAGAAGAGCAACAATTTTGCAAAAAAACCCAAATTTCTTACTTTTTGCTAAAATCCAAATCCAAAAAAAATATAAAAAAACATTTTTTTTCCATCAGTTTTGGCCGATTTATATTCTTCCTCATATTTTTGGTAAAAAAAAATTGCATTCGGCGTTTATTGATTGGTTTGCGCAAAAGTTTCCGTGTTTACGGACGATGAGAATTCATTTCTGGGGTTTTTATTTTTCACTAGTAATGGAGGTGATCTGCCATTTTTAGCTATAAAAATGCACTGATTACTGTGTAAATGCCATTGGCAGTGAAGGGGTTAACCTGGAGGGGGCGCTCTAAGGGTTAACTGTGTTCCCTGGGCATGTTCTAACTGTGAGTGGGCTGCCCTGGCTGGGGAAAGGGGATGATCATGGCTTCCATATACAGGAAGCCTGTGATCATCACCCTTCCCCCTTCAGCAGAATGGAGATCCGTGTTTACATACACGGACCTCCGTTCTTTCACTGCAGGGGGGGGCATCGCGGGTAGCCGGCGGCAATCGAGTCTGCCGCACCCGTTCCCTGGCCCCCCCCCCCCCCCCAGACACAGCACGCGCGCTCACAGCACTAGTTATCGCAGCCACCGTCGTATGACGGCGGTTTGTGATAACGAACCACTCTGTCGCCGTCAGACTGCGGTCGGCGAGTGGTTAAAGCCTCAGTTTTTAAGCACTTTCAGCAGCTGATTTAATCACTTAAGCCTCATACACATGGTGCGACGGTCGTACGACCGGACGTCCAAAATCGTATGTTGGATGCTGTATCTCACGTACTGGCATGCACTAAGTGATCGTACGACCAAGCCTAACATGGTAACGTGCTAAGAGCGTATAAAGAGGAAGTTCAGATGAATGTGATTTGTGAATTAGGAACGTAGGTTTACACGAACTTGCGTTCCTGACTTCTGAGCATTGTTGGCCCAACTTCTTTGTACACACGGAACAACAGTCGTACAACCGCTTGTTGTACAATAAAAGTTTTCTAGTCTGCTCATTCAACTCCTGTTGTACGACCGTCGCACGTCGGCTGTTCTAATCGCGCATACTAACGGTCGGATGATCATACATCAAGCTGTTGTATGACCGTCGCACCGTGTGTATGGGCCTTTAGTGAGCACTTTCTTCATCTTTTAATCCTTACCTGTTTTCCAGTTGAAGCTGGTACCATGACTACTGCCCCAGGTTTCAGGATGGCTCCTTTCTCTTGTAGAATTGTCAGGAGTCACCCTTGCATACAGGGACTAGAGTTGTGTCTAATTACACTGTGTGGATCAATAGATATACACAATCCTGTAGCCTAGGAAGGCAAGGCACTCCCCTGCTCCTCCTTCCACCTCTATCCTTCTCCAAGCTAACAGACTGGCTGGAGACTGCCCTGTCCGCTGTTAACTCTGTCCTGTGAGGACCGGAAGTTCAGGGAAGCATCACTGAGAAAGCAGGAGCTAACAGTATTGAAAATTGTTAGCTGCAAGTGCTAGGATAAAAATTTTAACAAATAGTTTAGTGGTTGGTGTTTATTTTTTGTGTGCTCAATGTGTTAAGCTATATAAAATACAGAGGGTTTAACCACTTGACAACTGGGCACTTAAACCCCCTTAACAACCAGACCAATTTTCAGCTTTCAGCGCTCTCACACTTTGAATGACAATTACTCAGTCATGCAACACTGTACCCATATGAAATTTGCGTCCTTTTTTTCACACAAATAGAGCTTTCTTTTGGTGGTATTTAATCATCTCTGGGTTTTTTATTTTTTGCGCTATAATTAAAAAAAGACCGAAAATTTTGTAAAAAAATGAATTTTTCTTCGTTTCTGTTATAAAATTTTGCAAATTAGTAATTTTTCTTCATAAATTTTGGCCAAAATTTATACTGCTACCTATCTTTGGTAAAAAAAAAACAAATTAGTGGATATTATTTGGTCTTTGTGAAAGTTATAGAGTCTACAAGCTATGGTGCCAATCACTGAAAATTGATCACACTTGATTTACTGACGGCCTATCTCATTTCCCGAGACCCTAACAAGCCAGGAAAGTACAAATACCCCCCAAATGACCCCTTTTTGGAAAGTAGACATTCCAAGGTATTTAGTAAGAGGCATGGTGAATTTTTT
>BLSH010153469.1:794743-812537 GCA_018402905.1 Glandirana rugosa
TTCACGTCCTTGAGGAAAGGGTACGTAAGGGTGTCCTGAGCCCGGGACCGACACGACGATAGTTAGATAGGTTAGTCCTGGGCTCTGTAACCGACCTCGCCCACACGAGCAGGGGCCGCGACCTTTCTGTCGTAAGTCCATTCATTTTCCCCCCGAGACCCCCCGACAAAGTGATTTCCTATAAAAAGTGGAATTAAATATCTTACGTAACTCCACTTTTTGGGACTCCCAAGTGTTGGGAAATTTCAATATAATTGGTCAATTGTTGGCGGGGTATCTGTTTACTGCAGATGTCCCGCCAACGAATTAAGACCGCGCGGGGAGCGCGATTCTGGGAGGACGTCAATAGACGTCCTCCCAGAATTAAGCAACCGCCCTGTAGACGTCATTTGTCTATGGGGCGGTTGTTAACTGGTTAATATAACTTTAAAGGGTTGTGAACCCTCAGGGTTTTTCACCTCAATGCATTCTATAAATTAAGGTGAAAAATATCCTTTAGTGAAACAGCCCCCCAGAGCCCCCCTTTTACTTACCTGAATGCTGTCTTTCCAGCGCCGGGGACGAGCACACCCGCTCCAGCCAATGTCTCGGGTCCTGATTGGATAGATTGATAGCAGCACAGCCAGGGCCCGAGTCCTGTGGGAATGCATGGGAAAGGAGTTCCTGCACTTTTTCCACAGCAGGAACTCCGTTCCCATCTTGCAGGACTGTCAGTGGCTTACCAAGGGGGGGGGGGGCAAGGTAGAGCGGGTGGAGACTCACAATCCTGTCCACTAATAAGCTAATCCCCCTGTGCAGCTGTTTAGAAAATAAAACTTCCCGGTCTCCTGTGTTCAGTGCTTTCCGGGTGACAGAAAACTGACTATTTCTTCATTTTCGGCTTTCCATGGATTAATCTTTTTTTATTTCTGTGCTATCCATTCCTTTTCTTTATTGAAGTTTTATTTCTGAACTAAAAATAGATCATGCTGATGCAAATTGTGGTGTATGTGGGTGTAGGGAGCAAAAATGTGGAAGTATTAAAGTATATCTAAATAAAAACTTCCTGTTACCTTAAAAGAAAGTGCAAATAACCTTATCTTTGATTAAACTACTAGTCCCATCAATCCACCATGTAGTGAAGTTGAACAAAAACAGATATATTTGAAGTTTAGCCTGGGCTGTTCTACAGTTTACTGCTGTCCAGGCTCTGGCAGCTATCTATAGCGTTACACTCACTGAATATTAACTGCAGCCCTTTGGTGATGTCAGGGACTGCACTTGGGGCACCCAATTCTTAATAAGTTGACCACCTCTGGGTTAGTTGCTTAAGGTACCCAACAGGGGTGATGTGGGATTATAGCCAGGCCAAGATTCTATCCTTCCTTTCTGTCTAGAAACAAAATTTACATTTGTTCAGAGCAAACTAGAAAATAGGAGAGTATTTCCAAAGAGTAACTATTACAGACATATGTTTCAGGGCTTTATCCAGTACACCTACACTTTCCAAATTATCTGAAGTTCTATGACCAAACACAAGTTGAACATGGAAAAGCTGTCTATCAACTCTGTAACTTTGCTGTAACTTTGGTCTACATGACTTTCCACCGGATTGTTCTTTATGATTGTATGTTTTATTCATAGGCTTTAAAGAGGGTTACTGCCTCTAGAGCAGGAGTCTCCAAACTTTAGAAACAAAGGGCCAGTTTACTGTTCTGGCCATCAGTGGGGGTAAACAATTCCTCATCTTTAGTATTAGGGGAAGAAATAGTGCCCCAGCATTGGTGTCAGTGGGCTAAATAGTGCCCCCTCATTGGTGTCAGTGGGCTAGATAGTGTCCCCTCATTGGTGTCAGTGGGAGACATAGTGCCCCCTCATTGGTGTCAGTGGGCTAAGTAGTGCCCCCTCATTGGTGTCAGTGGGAGAAATAGTGCCCCCTCATTGGTGTCAGTGGGAGAAATAGTGCCCCCTCATTGGTGTCAGGGGGAGAAATAGTTCCCCATCATTGGTGTCAGTGGGAGAAATAGTGCCCTACTGTTAGTGTCATTAAAGTGGTTCTAAAGGTAGAAGTTTTTTTTTTTAATCTTAATACATTCTATGCATTAAGATAAAAAACATTCTGTGTGTAGCAGCCCCCCTAACACTTACCTGAGCCCACCTCAATCCAGCGATGTTGCACAAGAGGCTCGGCTTTCCGGGACTCCCCCTCCTCATTGGCTGAGACAGCAGCGGGCGCCATTGGCTCTCACTATTGTCAATCAAAGTCAGTGAGCCAATGAAGGGAGGGGGGGGCAGGGCCGGGCTGCGGCTCCATGTCTGTATGGATAGACAGAGCAGCGGCTAGACTCGGGTGCCCACATAGCAAGCTGCTTGCTGTGGGGGCACTCGGTAGGAGGGAGGGGCCAGGAGCGCTAGCGAGGGACCCAAGAAGAGGATGATCTTAGCTGCTTTCTGCAAAATCATTGCACAGAGCAGGTAAGTATGACATGTTTGTAATTTTTAAACCAAAAAAATTTGACTTTCACCTTAAGAGGAATAATGCCAAGGACCGGATAAAGGCAAGCAAAGGGACACATCCAGCCCCTGGGCCGCAGTTTGGAGACCCCTGCTCTAGAAAGTGAGATTTAGGGAAGCAAGGCAATAAGGACTAGAACATACCTATCGTACATTTCAGGTCCACTCACTCTTTATCAGAGGTTGCAGATCTATCTTATGACACCCCCAGACTCAGATAGTTAGCACTTACCTGGTCATAAAAATTGGTTCATGCAGCATCTGAACATTGTGCCATCCTCTACTGCCTATTGCTGACTGTTGTTACTTTAAACAGAATCATATACCTTTTCATTTATAAATGTACCTTAGATTGCTTACTAGTGAATAATGCAATTGGTCTAAAATTCTGCACAGTGCTTGAATTCTGAATGGTGTACACTCAAACTGACTTGAACCTGATCTTAAACCGATCTCAAATGTCATATACACCAACAATCAAAACAGTCAAAGTTTTCTGTAGTAATTGACATTTTAGAATACAGCCTTATGGGTCCTGTTGTCTTTGTTAATATACCATGATGCAGAAGACCTCCTCTGTACCTTCAAGTTGGTGGCGGGGAGGCGGCCTCTATGTCAGGCCTGTCTATTTATTGAAACTATATTTATCCTTTATGTCAACATTAATGTTTTCCTGTCATTTTTTTTCTTACAGTAAATGCTGATGAAAGTTAGTTTTGCAGCTGTCTGCATCCCTGTAGAGATGATGAATGTCATGTGTGTCGTTATCCTAAGCCAATTCTTACACCATATTTTCAAGAACTGCTTGAGTCCTATTTGTATCTATTGTAGCAGCACATCATAGGCAGTATAGTAAACGATAACCCGAGTGTGCTCTGCAGCATAATATGTTTGTTGCATTGTAAAAGATAACAACCCAGGCTCCTGATGCTCTCTAAAGCCAGCATATACACCGCTGTGTCTGGTTATCTATTTTACATTCCCTAATATTATAATCAGTTTTATATGTAAGTGTAGCCATAGGCATGGGTTAATGTTTTTGGTAAACTCATGTCTGTGGGTTTCCCTATCTACCTGCTATAGGGGTACAGTTCATACAGTTGTTTAGAAAGCCCGTTTGTAAGGCATGATACTATATTGTATTGAAGATGTATTTTAGGCCTGACCCTTCCTTATTTCCCTGCCTCTCTGTGGGGCTTACACATGGGAAGTGATAAGTATTTCTGACCAATATTTCTCTACTTCTGTTCTAAGGACCTAAACATTACTGTCACTGGGCTATTCATAGCGGACTCATCTTTGGAAAATCAATGGTCTCTTAAGTTCCCTCATCACATAGCCCCTATTGGGTCTATGGAGTGAAGTATCACTTCTTGCTGGAGTGTGAGGGAGGTGTAGTAGCGGCTGCCTTTTTACAATATATAAGTACTAAGGTGATGACAACCATCAGAGCTTGATCTGTTTTGGTAGCTTATTCATCCATCCCCCTCTAGACCACTGTGCCCGATGCTGTCATTTTGGGTACTACCTGCTGAAGTTGGAGCTGTACGTAGCTGTAGTATGGGGCAACTAGTTGATGGGCTAAACGGATATACAATATGCCCTTAGAGGGAACTCTTTATTTGTTGGAACAAGACATATGAGTTACTGTAGATATGTTGCCGGATGTCTTTCTGACATATAGCCCTTAATGCTGAATATCCTCTTACAAGTTTACAGCTCTTATTGACTGGAAGGACATTTATGGTATTTGCACATTGAGATATTCATTGGATGTCTTGTGCAGTCATCAAAATTGATTACAAGCATGGACATTATATACAGCGGGTCAAATAAGTATTGAGCACGTCACCATTTTTCTAGGTAAATATATTGCTAAAGGTGCTATTGACATGAAATGTCCACCACATGTCGGTAACAATCCATGCACAACATACATACAAAGAAACCAAGACAAATAAGTTCATAAATTAAGTCATGTGTAATAAATTGGAATGACACAGGGAAAAAGTAGTGAACACATGAAGAAAGGGAGGTGCAAAAAGGCATGGAAAGCCAAGACACCAGCTGGTTCAGTCTCAACTGATGGCCTATAAAAAGGTCTCTCATTACCAAGGTGTCACACAAGAAACATCTCATGATGGGTAAAAGCAAAGAGCTCTCTCAAAACTTTCACAACCTTATTGTTGCAAAACATACTGATGGCATTGATTATAGAAGGTTTTCTAAACTTCTGAATGTTCCAATGAGCACTGGGCTGTAGTCCGGAAGTGGAAAGAACATTATTTTACCATAAACCGGGCACAACCAGGTGCTCCTTGAAAGATTTCTGAAAGAGGAGTGAAAAGAATTATCAGAAGAGTTGTCCAAGAGCCAAGGACCAATACTTTTTTTACCCACTGTATAGTGTTATATGTTGCGACTAAATATAAGAGGAAGGCCATATTGTCTATGTTTTAGTGGGATATTGTCTGTGTTTATGATTTCAATCATACTGTAATTGTATTAAATGAAGATTTTGTATTATGCATTGGCGTGCTGGAGTATATTTTCTAAAAATGTCCCTCTAGTTTTAGAGGAGGAGGTTTAGTTTAAACCAGTTTTTTTTTGTGTCAGGGCTACATATCTGTAACAAAACCAAAAAAAAAAAAAAAAGAAATACAAAGTTCTAGCATATGTGAAGGATTTTAGCGGTTGTAAAACAGTAGGATTTAAATATGGTGATCGGACCCTTGAATGTTATTATGAAACTGATTCATGCTTTGGAGTAAGGCACACTTCACTATAAGCTTAATTTTAATTGCCAATGTTCCACCATTGTGGAACATGGGCATTGTGAACCTGCCATTGATACTTGGCTGGTAGTGTCCTGAGTAATCCTGAGAACCTGCCAGTGTTGTAATGCTGCTAATTTGTCCATTACTAGCTATGCTTTATTACAGTTTAGATATAGATTATTATTTAGGCTGAAAATGTTCTTTACATACAGATGGATGACCTTTTTGGCTCCCACGATAAGACTGCAGTAAAAGTTTTCACTTATGTTGGAGAAAAGGAATTGACTAGAGTTGAGCGAACCCGAACTGTAACGTCCGGGTTCGTACCGAACTTTCGGGTATCCGTGTCCCGAACTCGAACGTTTGAGAAAAACGTTCAGGTTCGGGTTCTGGGTTCTGGTATTTTATCACGCATGTTGAATAGCTGCAGGGCAGCCAATCAACAAGCGTTTCACTGGTTTTCCCTAGAAGCCATCACAGCCATGCCTACTAATGGCATGGCTGTGATTGGCCAGTGCATCATGTGACCCAGCCTCTATATGAGGCTGGAGTCACAGTGCTGCATGTCACATGCTCTCAGGTTAGTGTAGGGAGAGGATGCTGCCGGCGCTGTGAGGGACAGATTGCAGTGATAATAACTAGGTAGAGATTACGACTACTGCTTTGAGTGACAGATTGTAGATCTATAACATCTCATCCTGCATTACAGAAAGATCTGAATACAGAACAATCTCTCATCCTGCATTACAGAACGATCTGATACTGGACTAGGTAGAGATAACTACTGCTTTGAGGGACAGATTGCAGATCTAATAACATCTCCCATTTTTCTTCCTTTTGCAGCTCTCTAGCACTTTACAGGACTTTTTTACAGTCATTTTTGTGCCGAAAAGTTTGGGTCCCCATTGAATTCAATGGGGTTTGGGGTCCGGGGTAAAGTTCGGATAACGTTTGGTACCGAACCGAACGTTTCCGGAAAGTTCGGCCGAACACGCCAAACCCGAACGTCCAGGTGTTCGCTCAACTCTAGAATTGACCTGATTCCTATGGTTCAGCTACTGGCAAAACCTGACACTGGGAATAACATTTTTTTTTGGAATTGAATTCAACTTCCAACACATTACCTAGAGCAGGGGTAGGCAACCTGCGGCCCTCCAGCTGTTGTAGAACTACATTTCCCATGAGGCATTGCAAGGCTGATGGGTACAATTACTCCCAGTGGCCGCAAGTTGCCTACCCCTGACCTAATGGGTTCACTCAGCAAGTTACTATAATCAGGCGCTGGGATGCCCTAACTAGATTGTCTCTCAGACTGACGGTTGTAAACATATACTTGGCATCCTTTAAAAGACAGTCCTTTAAGTTCAACCAATACAAAAAAAAAAGAAATAAGAAATAAATAATTAGAAAACCTCCATATGTTGAACCCTATGCCCACAGTTGATCAACAGGAATGCGAAAGAACTTCTTTTTGCTCCAGCAGGGGAAAAAATCCCTCCTGATCCCCTAAGGTTGTTGGATATGCCATGGATCATTCATCTCTTGTGTTATTATCTATAAATGTTAATATCCATTTATAGGAATGCCTGCAGCTTTTTAAAAACACTCTACTAGAACTAGTTAGTGAGGGACTTTATTCCACATTTTCCCAGCTCTTACTATGAAGAAGCCTTTCTGTACGCAGAGGTTAAACCTCTTTTCCTCCAGACGTTAAAAGATGCTTCCCTGTCCTCTGTTATGAACATAATGTTAATAACGCCACACCAAGTTCGTTCACCTCTTCTCAAGAGAAAATAAATTCAGTTCAGCTAAGTTTTCCTTATAGTTAAGCTCCTCCTTGCCTCTTATCAGTTCGGTTGCCTTTCTCTGCACTCCCTCTAATTCTCCAACAACCTTTTTGTGAACTTGTGCCCTAAACTAAACTGTATATTCCCAATGAAGGCTTAATAATGGCACATTTAGGGGCAAAATTATGTTTCTCTCTGGAGTCTATTGGATTGATTTACTAATAGCAAATAGGCTGTTTGCTTTCCATCGGAATTTTTTCTTAGCTTAGTGTATGTGGTGAAAACTCACTTTGCAAAGAATACCCAATCACGCACAACTAAAAGAATAAACTTATGCTTGCACTTGATTGGATGACGGAAGTCAGCAGAGCTTTACCTCATTCCATTAGCTAGGAGATAGTCCCCTTGCAAAGCGAACAGCATACTTGCCTTTAGTAAATAATCCTTTATACTGCTTTAAATATTTAATTAAACAAAGTATTTTTCTTTTTTTAGAAACTACAGTTTGGCATTACATGTTTTTATTAAAGCCAAACTCCAGGAATTTAGCTACTTTGTAAAATGCACTGAATTAGTAGGGGTGAAGTCCAGCAAGGTGCATGTCACCTCGTGGACTTATCTCACATAATTCACAATTTAGATTTTTTTCAGAGTGCCAGGGGCATAACTATGCCTTCAATGCTGGAATTTCTGGTCTGGCCTGAGGCTGAAGAGCAAAGCCTCGTACACACGGTGCCACAGTCATATGAAAACGGTCGTACAACCGCTTGTTGTATGATCATCCAACCGTTAGTACGTGCAA
The DNA here is from genome assembly GCA_018402905.1 of Glandirana rugosa. Taxonomy (NCBI): domain Eukaryota; kingdom Metazoa; phylum Chordata; class Amphibia; order Anura; family Ranidae; genus Glandirana; species Glandirana rugosa. Next base: position 802,603 of record BLSH010153469.1, read on the forward strand.
TTAGAACAGCCGACGTGTGACGGTCGTACAACCAAAGTTGGATGAGCAGACTAGAAAACTTTGGTTGTACCACAAGCGGTCGTACGACCATTGTACCGTGTGTACAGAGAAGTTGGTCCAACAAGTTGTACGTGCAAAACACGCATGCTCAGAAGTCAGGAACGCTCGGAAGTGTCCGTTCATGTAAACCTAAGTTCCTAATTCACAAATCACATTCACCTGAACTTCCTCTTTATACGCCCGTAGCACATCACCACATTAGGCTTGGTCGTACGATCGCTTAGTGCGTGTCAGCATGCGAGACACAACAGCCAACATACCATTTTGTCCGTTTGATCGTACGACCGTCGCACCGTGTGTACGAGGCTTTACATGCAGCTGCTATGCCCACCCCTTTCCTCCTCCTATTCAACCACATAGCACTTTGCATTAAGTGAACTCAGCTTTGCTCCCCCTAGAATGTATGATGCATGCATGTTTTTCGTCCCAAACTAAATAACTTTAGGCCCCTTTCACACGGGGTGGAATCCGTCCATAGGGATCCACCTGCTCAGCGGGGGATCTCCCCACTGATCCCCAGTGAGCAGGTGGATGACAGGTCCGTGTCTATGCAGAATAGACACGGACATTACCGTTGCTCTCTATGGGACGGTCCAATTGTCATCCGATCCAATCCGCCGGACGGATGGCGAATGCATTCCCATCTGTCTGTTTTAATCGGATTGGATGCTGCCTGGTTACAGTGGACACATGTCCACTGACATCCACCGCCCCATAGAGAACAATAGGTGGTCCGATCGGGTCCGCCTGAAAAACTGAAAATCTGCTGGCGTGAAAGGGGCCTTACACTTATCAACATTAAATCTTGTTTCCCAACCAAATATTGCTTCAGCTCTGCTTATCAGTTGGAGACATCCTTAAAGGCATTATTCCCCTACATTGCTTGGTGCAAACACAGGTAAATACATTGTAAGTGCATGAAAACAAAAGGTGCTCAGTCTTACAATTCTATTTCTTTAGAATGCAGCCACAACCACAGAGGAGAAATAAAAAAAAAAAAACAGGCATTAAGAGGTGGCGGCAGCAGCACCTCCTGACCACCTGACAGCTGCTGCTATACTGCCCCCTGAAAAGCAAATCACTGCAGATGGCTTTTCAGAGGCAGTAAGCATTACCGTCTGTCTGAAAAAGCCTATCTATTCATCTCCATTACATGGGGGGGAGGAAATTGGTTGTTATAAAGATATCTTTAAACTTTGGTGCAGCTCACAGGAAGTGATAAGGAGGTCAGCAGATATTTTCTGTATTCGCTGAAAGTGTTTTTATCTTGTAAAAAGAAAAAAGGAAACTAATTTCACCAAGACATCTAAGGACTGTAATCTGCAAAATATTAAATTTTTTTCTTGGACCTGAATATCATTTAAACCCTGAAGGTTTGTAATTGCCTACTTTTGTTATTGCTACTTTAATTATTTTATTGTTTAACTCCTTCCTGCCCAGCCCCGGTGACCCTTTAACAGGAGGGACTGCCTGATTATGTGACCACTGTGGTTGGCTATCACGGTAGTCACATGGCCAGGAGCCAGTCCCAGGTGTCTTTACCGGCTTGGTCACAGATACCTTGGCCGCCCATGGATGCATATATATGCCACATGGCTGTTATGCCCACCCTGTTTGCCACCACACATACATGGGCAGCAAGAAGTTTACACATATTCCTTCCAGTTATTTGTTTTCAGTTACAGATTGTGTATAAGTATTAGTCTTCCTACACCACCAAATTACTTATGTTTGCCGTTAACAACCAATTGGCTGTTATCTTTGAGCTTCTTTCCATGACTGGAAAGAGAAATGAGCATGCAATGATTGTTAGCAAATGTCAGGTGCAGTGCTCATTATCTGTAACAAATTATACATCTGTTTTTATGTAAGTTAAATAATCTATAACAACGTGTGAAAATACCATCAAGGTTAACAGCTGGGCCATTGCTTAAAATAAACATGCTCCTTAATCTGCTATATAAATGTAAAAAAGAGTGCATCAAGAGTTATGATGTAATCAGCTGCAACTGTGCTAAATATTGCCAGCCATGGAAAGACTGTTACACTCTGTCTCCAATGTATGATTCCATCTAGTTACACCCTTCATTTTTAAAATCATATCCACATCACGCTCTACTTTTACAAACCATATATTGTCTTGGCTGACTAACTGGCTAAAATTAGGTAATTTTAGAACTTAGTTTATAGAACCGCAGTGTTCCTTGGCCGATGCATGATCAGGATCTATACATTTTAATACATTTTAGTTGATATATTGCAAAACGTGTTTTATTTTCATATTACCCAGGACTTTGTTGTTAATGAAAGTTATGATTGGTGAAAATTTTGAATGGAGTGGTGAATATTGTAAATATGCTTGTTGTATACTTTACGGATATAGCATGTTTAGTGTACACTGCTCTTTTTACTGGGGCCAGTCTGAATGTGTTAACTCTAGCAGGCAATAATGTAATCACTTTCAATTTTTACCCTGTAATGAATTAATAAGATAGCAATGATTTCATTTTTGCATTCAGAACTGAGCTAAGGAACACCCCTACACATAACCTAATATATCAAGTAGATTTCGGGCCTGTGTAAAAAAAACAAACTCTGTTATTAGAGAAGTACCAGGTGTTCCTTGTACATTGTTTTCCTTGCTGTACGATATTCCTCCTGTAAATGGTGTGTAGAAATAGCATGGAGGCACCATAGATTACTGCTGTCCAGTTCCATTAACCAGTGTCACCAGTATGATCCATGAAATAAAATAAAGACCTCCCTGTTTCCCTCAGGCCTTGCGGATATGGCTCAGTTTCTAGGTGAAGTAACTATGACTTTAAATCTACTTTTTACTGACCCTCACAGGCATTAAAACCTTTGAAAAATGACAAGGTTTCTATATCTCATTGAGAGAACACTTTTTTTGCCTGAAAATACATCACCATATTAGGTCTTTACTCACGGCCTTTGAACACTGTTGTCATAATGAACCACACTCCTCAGGTCCCATTTCTTTCATTTACACCTCCATTAGGACTTCTAAAGAGTATAGGACAGCAACTTACCAAACAAAATTGGGTAAGAAGCTGGGAACAACACTCCAGTTCGAAGACTGGCAGGAAATCTGCACTGCAACTGCCAAAAGTTCTACGAAGGTACTAGCACTGGAGAAGGACCTTGTAAGATATGGCCAAATATTTCCCCACTTACATGACACACATCTGGTGGACCTGCTGTCGAGATAATAGGTTACGGATAAAGGTATATAATCTTAGCTAGCCAACACCAGAGCCTGGAAGACCTCCTCATTGAACATTGACCAGTCAAAAACCAAATGAACGGTATAATGACCACAGAAAAACTAATGGCAATTCTGATGGATACACACAAGACATTCCTAAAAGTATGGCAGCCTTGCATATCGTATACATGATTGACTACCCTCACTTTTTATTTGGTAGATGACTGCTAGGCTCTCCTAACCCTTCATCCCCCGTCCTTTTTTTCTCTCCTTCTTCCTTTCCTACCTCCCCTTTATCCCTCTTCCTCTTCCACCCCATCCCTTCTTATCAATATCAACCCTTTTCTTAAACCCTTCCCTACCTCTAACCTTTCCCCCAATTATTTTCCCTACCTAAACCCCTATTTATCCACTTTCTCCATCTCTTCTCACCCTCCTGAACCCAGTAGTAATTCAGGCACAGCCTTCCACTACAGCTTTCTTCCTCCTAGACAACCCTACTACCTCTCAAATATTGGCCCCCTATACTGCACTATATGCATAGGTCTGTTTGGTGTTATTATTTACCATTGCTCTGGAATTGTCTCTTTTATGGTTGCCAATGTATACTTTGCAAACATCTAAAATTGTATAAAATTTTTGTTCTGACCTCCTCCTGTCATGCTGATTCTCTTCAGTACTGTCAGAGTCACTAATCTGGAGCAAGCATTCTAATGATATTCTAACTTTACTGGATGCATACATGTTTCATGTGACTTGGAAACTGTGGAGGTCCTTGAATCAGCATGGCAGCCAGGTGAATAGAATTTTCAGATGGAGATCAGCAATGATTGGTGGGAAGACTGGAGAGTTGTTGTGCTCAGAATTGCAATTTCATTTTGTTTTTTGCTACCTGTTGATATCATGGAGCTCCTCTTCTTCTTATATATTAATTCAATACATACAGTTTGTGGAAGGATTTGGTTCAGAGGGAGGAAATGCACACTTACCTTTAGGGCAGGGTTCCGTGGAGCCCTAGGGTTCCTCCAGAGGTTGCTAGGGGTTCCTTGAGCAATGGTCAATTTCTACCTGTCAGATAAATTTCCAATGACATCATTGATCTTTTTAGCTATCTGTAAGGGGGTCATTCTTCCCCATGACCACAAGTGTAAGGAGCATTCTTCCCATTCACCATCACACTAATGTATCATGAGTTGCAGATTTTTAATTTTTAGCAGGGGTTCCCCGAGACTGGAGAATTATTTCAAGGGTTCCTCTGTGTTGAAAAGGTTGAGAAATGCTGCTTTAGGGGTTATGAGATGTTTTAGGTAACAAGAAATGAAAATGCAACCTTTTATATGGCTCTTTAGTAAAGACAAACATTTATTGTTAGCTTTTGTAGTATCTTTCAGTGTGTCTATTGTTAGACTCACCTGTTTTTAAAACATCAGCTCAGTACCAAGCATGCTGCTATCAAATGCTGCTTTAACATTGTCGGGTGTATTGTTGTGCCACTTAATTCATCATTGATAACAGTTTCAAACAATTTCCAGGAAATACTTTGCTGCTAAGCCTGTATGTTGGACAATATAATCCAATGTAATGCACAGTACCGTTCTTGGCAGACGTTGGTGTACTAGAGTCTTTATAATGACATGTTCATTAAATATATATATACACATTGTTACAGCATTTTAAAACTAAATGTAATAATTACAATGTCTTTTCTGCCCAGCAAATAAGAATAGATGAGCAAAAACAAATTCAGATGACCAAGTACGGTTTTAGGGTTTCAAACTACCAGAGGCACATTTATGAATCTCATGACTGTCCCAGAAAAGTAGGGATATTAGGAAGATCTGATTTACTACATGTATGTGGTTAGTTAGCCCATTTTAGCACAAGGCATGTCATGTGAAAATGCATAAGGTTGCTCTATTAACTCTTCGAAAAACATTTAATTCAGTGTATTCTAAATTGTACCGTAATTTAGGACCAACAGTAACCGTATATATAAGATAAAAAAGTGTATCTCTGTTAAATAAAAGGCATGCAAAGGGAATGAATGTAGAAAAAGTATACATTTTAATCAATGGCAAACAATTTGCAGGTATTTTTATTGGTATTTTTCTTAACACACAGATGAAGATAAGGATAATGAAATGGATTTCGGGTCCAAAAGCAAACCAGGGCCCCACAGAAATTTTTTGTTGGCAGTGACCCACAAATGCCACATTCATGATAAAAACATTTTGGCTAATAAACATATAATAATGCTTCTTTTCTTATAATGTGTTCGGGGGGGGCATTCCTTTCTAAGGTTAATAATTAGGTTCACAAGTTCATTAGCCCGGGACTAGTGACTACCTCTGTGTTTAGTGTTTATAGAATGCCATACCTGCAGACTACAAAACAACAATCACTCCCAGCGCTGAGGTGGTCTATCGTGGTTTTAAATGACAACAAGGACATCCATGTTCGCAAACACCAGGCGGATGCTGCCCTCCTCAGGTGGGGTGATCCGATAGAGACTACAAAACAAAAGGAAGGGCACATTTATTGAGTGTTTTAAAAGGTAAAAATGGATACTCACAAGAGTGGCGACCCACATTGGGCCATAAAATTGCACAATAACAACAATGCGGACACAACGCAGGTGTAGGCTGAAGTGTTTTGGAGGTGTACCCCCTTCCTCAGAGCCACGCTAGTCTGGACGCCAGTGCCCAGTGCTACAAGCCCAGTGAAGCACTGGGCACTGGCACTGTGTCCACACTGTTGTTATTGTGCAATTTTATGGCCCACTGTGGGTCGCGACTCTTGTGAGTATCCATTTTTACCTTTTAAAACACTCAATTAATGTGTTTGGTAATGCACTAGGTGTGTGCGACTTCCTTTTGTTTTGTTTTGTAGTTTGTGTACTCCCTTGTACTGAATAGTTTTGTCCCTATTGTGGGGTCACCAGTACAGTATTTCAATGTACAAATACTGTACTGGTGACCCCACAATAGGGACAAAACTATTCAGCGCAAGGGAGTACACAAAGACACGCGGCCATTCACTAAAAATAGAAGAAACCTTAAACTGCGTAGAGGGTTCTTTACGGTAAGAGCAGTGAGGGTGTGGAATTCTCTTCCACAAGCAGTGGTTTCTGCTGGAAGTATAGATAATTTCAAAAAACTATTAGATGGGCACCTAAGGGATCACAACACTGAGGGATATACAATGTAATACTGACATAAAAACACACACATAGGTTGGACTTGATGGACTTATATCTTTTTTCAACCTCGCTGACTATGATACCTGCAGACTAGTTGGTATTGCCAAAATAAACCCAAAATGGATACCAAGCTTAAAGTGGTTCTAAAGACAGAAGGTGAGCCTCATCTTGATCCAGCAATGTTGCACAAGAGACTTGGCTGTGCAGGACTCTCCCTCCCACAGGGTGGGGGGTGGGGGCCAAGCTGTGGCTCCATATCTGAATAGACACATAGAACAGCGGTTGCTTGCTGTGGGGGCACTCGGCAGGAGGTAGAGGCCAGGAACACTGGTGAGGGACCTGAGAAGAGGAGGATCAGAGCTGCTCTGTGCAAAACCACTGCACAGAGCAGGTAAGTATAACGTGTTTGTTATTTTTAAACAAAAAAAAAACAAGACTTTAATATCACTTTAAAGTGTAGGTAAACAGTGAACTTATTTTATTTGCTACCTGTTGGTCTGTTAAAAAAAAAATAAAAAATAAAAAAAAAAATATATATATATATATATATATATATATATATATATATAATTGTTATCTCAAACAATATTATCAGCCCTGCACAGCTCATGACTTTGAATTACAGAACACCTTACCCTATGTTAAAGAGATGAGGTGTATGTCACAGTCACCACATCTAAAACTGGTGCTATATAAAGCTGCACTATATTACATTGTACTTGGAGTACAAGTTCACAGCCCGACATTGAAGGAATGACCACACACACATGAAACTTTATCACTGCCGTAATCCACTCTTCCAGATGTTCAGTGCTAAAAATGGCTCATGCAATTCAAATCACTGAGGTTTACGTCGATACACTGTTATATTTGATTCTCATTGCCTGTACACATACACTATTATGTCATTATCATACGTATTCATGCTACCTTTCCAGTACCTTTCCAGTACTTATTGGATCTTGTAATTCATTTTCATTTTCTTTCTTATGTACTACTGTTTAATGAAAACTTCTATAAAATATTGAAACAAAAAAAAAATGGCACATGCACGCTATAAGGTTTTCATGCGATCTTTGTAAACAGTTGGCACCACTGTAGTCAAGTTGAGAATGGAGAAAGTGGAAGAAGGCAGCTTATAGTGCTCCATCAGCTTCAAGGCCACACTTCAGGCCTTCTGCTTCTACTTCCACAAAGTCTGTGTGGTCACTCCTTCCATGTCAGGCCATGAACTGTTCAGACTACTCTTAGTATTGTAGTGATTGTAAAGCCTGTTTTTTTTCTATAAAAATTACAAACATGTTATACTTACCTCCACTGTGTAGTTGGTTTTGAACAGAGCAGCCCGATCCTCCTCTTCTTGGGTCCCTCTTCGGCTCCTCTGCCCCCCCCCCCCCCGTTGAGTGCCCCCACAGTAAGCAGCTTGCTATGGGGGCACCTGAGCCAAGCCGCAGCTCCATGTGTCCATTCAGAACTGACTGTGATTGACAGCAGCGGGAGCCAATGGTGCCGCTGCTGTGTCTCAGCCAATCAGGAGGGAGTTTCCTGGATGGTCTAGGCACTCATGGACATCGCTGGATAGAGAGGGGACTCAGGTAAGTATTAGGGAGGCTGCTGCACACAGAAGGTTTTTTATCCTAATTGCATTAGGATAAAAAATCTTCTGACTTTATAATCACTTTAAAGTATTTTTTTCAAATTTTAGATTTGTATGCATCGGGAAAATACTGAAATTCCTGTCAGATTTTTACTGTTGTCTGTGTCTCTGCTGGGGAGATTTCCCACTCTTCCATTGCCTTGATGATCATTGTTTTTGTGCCGAAAATGAAGGAAAAGCTAACATTTTTAATTTGTGACCAGAATAACAATAAAGGGGAAATCTTTTAGCCTGCGCTCACACAGGGGCGATCCGGCTTCGGGGCGACTTTGCTAGGCGATTTTAACGGCGACTTCAGCGTGACTTTGGGCGACTTACAACGTGACTCCATGCCAGGTGACTTTGCCTGTGGCCAATCAGAGAAGAGAGGGAGGGGGTTGCTTGGGAATTCACTGGGTAAATTCTTTTCTTTTTCCTGTAAGTCGCTTCAGTATAGATAAGGGATCCAACTTGGAGGCGACTTCCATTGAATTCTATGGGCACGAGTCGGATAGAAGTCTCCTTGAAGTAGTACAGGAACCTTTTTGAAGCCTGCGCGACTTCAGTAGTGTACATTAAGACGGTTCCTATTCACTTCAATGGAATTTCAGATGTCAAGCGACTTGGGGCGACACAAGTCAGAGCGCAAGTCGCCCCTGTGTGAACCGGCCCTTAATGGGGGACACCTGTTCCTGTGACAATGTCTAAAAGAACATTTCTCTTTGGAGACATTTCTTTTCACTTCCTGTTCAGTCTTGAGACAAGAAGGGAAGAGAAATGTTCTCACTGGGATACAGCAAAAAACTATTAAAAAAAATATATTGACAGGGTTCCTTACTCCATACTCTATTTATTTAAAGGAGTTCTAAAGGCAGAAGGTTTTTTTTTATCTTAATGCATTAAGATAAAAAACCTTCTATGTGTAGCAGCCTCCCCAGCACCCCCCTAATTACTTACCTGAGCCCCTTCTCTCTCCAGCGATGTCAATGAGTGTCTTAGCTGTCCCAGACACTCCTCCTGATTGGCTGAGAGACAGCATTGGATCCCACGGCTGTCAATCAAAATCAGTCAGCCAATCAGGGGAGAGAGGGGGGTGGGGCCGGGTTGGGGCTCCGTGTCTGAATAAATACACGGAGCTCTGACTCAGCTCGGGTGCCCCGTGTAGCAAACTGCTGGCTGAGGGGGCACCCCCCAAGGCGAGGGGCCAGGAGAGCAGAAGAGGGACCCAAAAAGAGGAATGTCGGGGCTGCTCTGTGCAAATCCAACTGCACAGAGGAGGTAAGTATAATATGTTTTTTATTTTTAAAAAGAAAAAAAAAACAAAACTTTACAATCACTTTAAAACAAAAAAATGTTTTGACATTAGATGTACTTTAACCACTTGCCGACCGCCGATCGGAGATTGACGGCGGCAAAGTGGCTCTGTAAGGCAAACCGCCGTCATACGACGGCGGCCGCCAGATCGCGCACAGTGAGCGCGCGCGCGCCGCCGGAGGCGCGCCCGCGCGCTCACTGTGTCCGGGGGGGGCCAGGGAGCGGGTGCGGCGGCTTCGATTGCCGCCGGCCACCCGCGATGCCCCCCCCCGGAGTGAAGGAGCGGAGGTCCGTGTAAGTAAACACGGACCTCCGCTCTGTGTGAGGGGGAAGGGCTGTGATCACAGCCTTCCTTTACGTGAAGGCTGTGATAACTTCCCTTCCCCAGATAGGCAGTCCCCCATACAGTTAGAACACGCCCAGGGAACATAGTTAACCCTCAGCGCGCCCCCTGCAGGTTAACCCCTTCACTGCCAATGGCATTTACACAGTAATCAGTG
>BLSH010153469.1:812616-827645 GCA_018402905.1 Glandirana rugosa
ACAGTCATTACTGAAGTGAGTTGGAATCGAGGTCCACTTGAAAGGGGACATTTTTTCTCTTAACACACGACACTCCTTATTACATGTGCCCATCATTACATTTGTCCTTTTATTAATAAAGATGTCCACATTAACTGACAACATCTAGAGAGGAGATAATAATAGTGAAAATTAATTAAGAAGTGTGGAAGTTTGTCGTGTCAACCCTCTGAGAAAGAACACAATGGTCTTTTGTGAAAAAAAAGTCTTTTTTTATTGCGGTTTAATAACAAATGATTTGGAATAAAGAATTAATACTGAATTGGTGAATTCCTGGCCTTCCTAAAGGTCGAAAGGTACAACGTCGCACGATCGCGCAATTGTCAGTTAAAGCGACGCAGCGCCGAATCGCAAAAAGGGCTCCGGTCCTAAAGCTGGAAATCCTTCCGGTCCTTAAGTGGTTAAGTCATAATTAAGAAATAAGGTTTAGTAAACAATAATTTGGCGTTATTTTTTTCTGAAAAAAAAGTGTTTTCTGGTAACACAAGAAAGAGTCTCCCAACTGTGCTGTTTGAAGGTGTGAAGAATTAATTAAAAGTGATAATAATAGAGGAGAGATCTACAACAGTCAATTACACCTGTAGAAATAATTATTTTCCTGTTTACATTACTACCCGTGTACATTATTCCTCACAGCACACAATTCTCTTTTTTACAGGGGAAAGTTCACCTGGAGCTAAGGTTGAGTGAAGTCATTACTGACACTGGTGTCATCTGTCATAAGCTTGCAGCACGGTAAGAAAGACCACACTGTTATCTTGAAATAATTATCAATGTTTAATGGATATATTTTTTTCCTAATATTGTAAAAAATGCAAAAATTATTAAATAATTTTGTAAATACATTGCAAAACCATTAACATTCTCCATGCTTTTTTTTTTTCAAAAGTAGAAAAATTTAAAACGCAGTTTCTATGCTTATTATTAAAGGATAAGTTCACTTTTGCAAGTAAAAAAAAATGGATTTACTATTTTTCTTTTAGGAGCCTGGAAAGCATTGCATCTGCGATCAGCAGATCACTAATGCCATGCAGGTCTGCTGCACACTGTCAGTATGAGCTGTCTGCCTTGTACTTCGTACGGCTAGGCAGTTTCACACTGACAGGAAAATTTAGTGAACTCCCACGGCGCTCAACGGTGCCATTTAGTTAATTGAAAACTACAAACTGACAGCCACAAAGGATGTCAGGACTTGTAGTTCATTCATACACAGAACTCTGTGAATAAATGACACAGCCGTGTAGGCGGCGCCCCACGCGGCCGCACTGTTTTTAAAAAGTGACAGCTAGTACCGGGAACATGTCGCCGTACTGCTGTCACAGGGAGAGGAGGCAGCGTGGAGCTGCTGCAGGAGTCGGAACATGTTACATTTTCCACCCCAAAAATGGGTGGAACATGGAACATGTTCCCAAAGGTGAGCTTATCCTTTAAAACATCTCAAGAACTTGTTAAACTAGGACCAGTGGCGGCCAGTGCATTGTGGGCTCACAGGGGCCACCCCCCCTCAACACCGCCGCAGCCCTCCCTATTGTCCATGCGCCGGGCCCCTTTCAGGGTGCCGGGTGCATGAATTCCTATGGTGGGGATGGGGGGGGGGGAGTGTTTTTTGAAGCATCTGATTAGAGCCAGAGGCTCTAATTGGCATCAAAATAGGGTGGGCTCTGGGGCACAGAGCATTGCGTCCGGAGCTTCGCTGTTGCAACACTGATCCTCCTCCCGGCCAATCGGGATGCGGGTCTGATACCCATCACCTGATTTTCTGAAAGGACAGGCGATCCTATTGGATGCCTAAGAGGAGGGGAGGAGACACATGGCAGAAGCCGCCATGATCTCAGAAGAGAAGAGGCCACAGGAGATGCTGCCAGATGCCCGCCGAAGCCTGATCCCCTGCCCAATGTGCCCGCCAAACCCTACCACTCTGTGCCCGCCGATCCCCGCTGCTGTGTGCCTGCGATCCCCGTTGCTGTGTGCCTGCCAATCCCCACCGCCAATGGGGTAAGTGCCGGTGGACTGGCAGACAGCACGGGGGGTTTTGAGGGGGCCACGGGGGATGGTTGTTCGCCGTCCCCTCCAAGCAAAAAGTACCAGCCGCCACTAACTAGGACAGGGCTTGCTACACATGCCCTGTTCACTTTCATTTCATTTTTGGGGCGTGTACAGCACACCCAATGTCCACAACTGGTTGAAATTGACTTATATTATTATTTTTATTATTGTTGGTAATCCTCATACACCAACAGGCAGCAGCTCTTTCTTTGGCAAAGTCTTACTGTGATTACTAGTATACCATTATGTAAGGTAAGGATTCAGCTGTTCTTACAATTTCTATTCCCTACTTGGATTCAAACTGTTGAAATATTTGTATGCTGTTGTTGAAAGTCTAATTTACAACAGAATGCATGTAGTAATGTATTTCAAAATTTTACCACCATGCTTCCTTTCTTTTTCCAAGTAAAGCTGGTCATATGTGGCACAAATTTTGTGCCACATATCACATGCCATTTCCTGCTGATTCAGTCAAAAGCTTTAGATGGCCCTTTTCGGGCACCACCCAACTACTAGATTGGAAGCTGGGAGAACACAGTGATTATTGCTAGCGGCTATAATAGCCACTAGTCGATAATCACATGTAAAATCCAGCAGGCTGGTTGTACCCAACTTGATGGCTCGATCACCTTGGGTACATTTAGCCTGCCCATGCATTGCTCAAATCTCAGCCAGTTCCTACTGAACCGGCAGAGATTAGGACCATCTATGGCTGGCTTTACAAACAATATTCTCAACACATTTCAAGTTTTGGGAAGCATTACTTTTAATAATACTTCACCACGATTGGTAAGATTGTCAACTTGCTTATTATAAGCACATTTTAGTTCCTACATTTCCCTTTCTTTATCGCCTTTATTTATAGTAAAAAGTCATCTATATATTGGGTCCAAAGGGCTAGTGCTCTGTGCTTGTTTTTAATAATACATTCTTCTCCCCATAGTAACATCAGTAAATTGGCCCTGTTAAACACACAACAATGCTTGAAGTTCCACCATGTTGATCTGGTGATTCAAACCCTGCTCGGTGCTAGTTTTCCAGGGCCCAGTCTAGCCTGATCATTGGCTGTGAAGAACAAAAAATAGAAGCGCACACCAGGAAGCCACTCTGTTCCAAGTGTATTAGAAAGACTTTAACTTTGCCTCCTCCCAAGCCACACCCCTGGAATGCATTTCACCCCCTTATGGGCTTAGTCGTAGAGGAGGAGGTAGCTCCTCACCACTAACCTCATAAGTAGATGGATTTAAACATGCTTGGGACAAACATAGATCTATACTCAGACCAAAAGGTTAAAAAAAAAACAAAAAGGAAAAGAGCAAAACAACCATTTGGTCGTTTTCTAACGTCATTCTTTTCTGTTTCAGATATTTTTTTTCTAACGTCATTCTTTTCTATTTCAGATATTTTTTTTCTCTGTGCATCACTATGTGATGTTGCAAGGGCAAAAAGGTCTTAAAGTGGATGTAAACCTGATTCATGAAATTTGACCTAAGCACATATATCTGTACTGTTTTCTTATCTCTCTCCAAAGCAGAGTCCCTTGTGTTTCTGCTGTTTCATTGCTCTGTTATCAGCATGATACATTTTGACAAGTTCTCTGTCAACCAAGATAAAACCAGCCTGAAATTTGTGTCATGGGAGGTTGCTATAAATAGATTAGCAGAGAGCTTGCCTTGTCACTGCACAACTTTGCAAGTCTCTGCCTATGTGAAGTGTGTGTGTGCCTTTCCTCCAATCAGCTGTCTTGGCTGTATGCCAAAAATCCACTCCCAGTGCTGAACAGGAAGAGAAAATCTTTGACACAATGTGCACTTTCTAAACAGTATATAAAGCTGAAGACAGCAGATATACATGTAAAACATATATAGGGAGGTTTGTGTCATCTCTGTGTATCACCTGAGGCTATTCCCTTTAAAGGGTATATGAGAGGCTTTACATCCACTTTAAGTAAGGATCTATTCACACAATGATTACACCGCAAAGCATGTACATTTACAAGAGTTGTGATGCATTGAACTGCAGGTGCGTTCACTGATACTGTATAGGCTGGTGTACACGGGCTACACAAACTGTCAAACATAGCTTCTTAAATTCAAACATTAGTGCATGTGGTTCATTTAAAAATGCAGCGTTTGACGATCAAAGGGTATGTTTGATTTGCTTACCTTGCAGTTCAAACGCACCTCAATAGTACATAGCTGCATCCAAAGCAAAGCAGCTTAAGCACATCTGAACTGTCATGTGTGCTACTCCATAAAAATCAATGACAATTTGGTGACCTTTGTTTGATGTGCATTTCAAATGCATGTCAAATGCCTAAAAAAAGAACATCTGCCAACATGGGCCCAAAATGGTATTAGGGTGCTATGCAGAATAAAACGAAAATGCAACACACATACAGCAAGTTATTATGCAATGTGGTCAATTTTAAAACACAGGCTTTAACACACGTAACTGCAAGCACATGTGAGCACCAGGTTATCCAAGATAAAGGTACCATGCCTTTAGTTTAACATCTTATAAATAACAACTTAATAATTAATAATAGCAGTTGGACTAAAAATAATTGAATGTGTTTGTCCCTGGGCAAATCAAAGGCTGCACTCTAATTACTAAGTTGACCTCAACTGTTTTTAATTGATAATCCTTTTTTAAAGAGACCCTGTCACCAACCAAAAAAATGTAGTTAAAGTCACAGTAAAATCAATATGCCTTTGAACTTGCCAGAAAATTTGACTACTCCAGGAGGTTAATTACCTAACACAGCCCCCTCCCTATTGCGAGTCATAGGCCTTTCTGCTTCTGGAAGTCATACCTCTCAACTGTCCCTGATATCAAGGGACTGTCCCTGATTTGGAACACAGTTCTTCTGTCCCTCTTTCCCCCTCATTTGTCCCTCATTTTGGTCTGATCTATATAGTTGTATATAAAATTCACTATTTATCCTTCAAAAAGTGTTTCCCAGTGCCATTACTATAAAGGAATAGTAGTGGTACAAAAAGCACTTGTGGGTTTAACTAATATTTTTTATGGATAATTATCTAATTCTCCTTTAAGGGGGCATGGCAGGGGGATCTGTCATATGACTAAATAGTTTTGCTAATTGGTGTTCCCATCTCAAAAAGTTGGGAGGTATGGGGAGTATGTAAATACTCTCTGTGCAGGCCCAGCTCCTCTGCCCCTCATCTCTCTATATAACTTTTTATGCAGCTGCAGGTAGAAGAGTGAAAGTGAATACTTAGATTGTCACTTGATTTGCTTGATTGTCACTTAGATTGGCACAGTCCTCTGCGGCTGCTGACATCACATCCAAGATGGTGGGACCCAGCAGCAGTACCAGGGACTTTGGTTGTCAACAGAAGGGAGATAGTTAAACAGCATGCATAAAATATGTTAAATACACAATCGTAGGAAGATTGTCATTAAAGATCTGACTACAGAGTCTCTTAAAGAGGAAGTAAAGTCTTCCTTTTTAATCGTGCCTATAGTAAGTGGATACTGTAAATAAACTTGCACCATTTAGGAGATACTTACTATATATGCCGCCGCCGCTGACGTCATCGGCTCATGCGCTTTGAAGGAACGGCCATTTCTTCAGGGCCCTGTGTCATGACTGGCGTCTCCCGCACATGCGTGGGAGTGACGTCATCATGGCTCCGGCCAGTCACATCGTCGGAGCCTGCAAACCCGGAAGAAACACTGGAGAGGATGTCAGTCATCTCAGCGATGTGCGGGTGCTGCTGCAGGACTTCATTCTAAGGTAAGTATTTCATAATAGGCTAGTATGCAATGCATACTAGCTCATTATGCCTTTGTCTTACAGTTTGTTTTTTTTAATTGGGTTTACAACCTCTTTAAATATATGATATACTGTATGGTTGATTCCAAAAAGGGTGTTTTTCTAGAATGGTGGTTCAGGTACAGTACAGTTGAATATGCCATTTTTGTTTTTGTTTGACATACCATATTACTAAAGGTCTGTCGGTTTACAGTGTTTGCTTTTTTTTTTTATGTGTGTAAGGTGCCACCACCCTCAGGAAAGACAAAGCTCTTAAGATCCAACACAAATACTTGTTTTACGAATGTGAAACATAATAAAATGAGTTATGGTAAAAGCAGTTGTTAATCATATTATTATCAGTTGTAAAAGTCGTATGTTATGTTGCAGGAACCATTGTCACAGTGTTTCTATCACGTATCAGCAGCAGTTTACAGTGGCTGTTAAGGACAAAGAGTGTCCTTGCCTGAAGAGTGTGAACAGGCTGCTTGCTGCCTGCATGATAGAAGGCCATTGTTGGACACTTGTTACAATATAAGGCTTACAAATGAGTGCATAAAAACGGAGCCAACAGACAAGTGGAATATATTACATTTCTCCTCCCATCTGCAGATTTCAGCTGCTTACAGAAAGGACTTATGCTAATTACACCATGAAATTGGTTGTCTAGGGAAGCTAGCGCCTGTTTTAAGGGATAATGTTTGTTCTATTTCTGGAGAGACAGGACCATGTCCCATGCCCTCT
Organism: Glandirana rugosa; assembly: GCA_018402905.1. Lineage (NCBI taxonomy): Eukaryota > Metazoa > Chordata > Amphibia > Anura > Ranidae > Glandirana > Glandirana rugosa. The sequence goes on from BLSH010153469.1 coordinate 819,224, forward strand.
ATGTGGCTGCAGAAGCATATGTTGTTCTTCTGTCACTAATAATTGATAAACTATGAATGTAATATTCAGCCAGTAATATGATTGAAACCTTTGATTTTTTTTTTGCCTGTCCTTTTTTTTCAGTATTACAAATACAGTAGTAATGAAAAACTCCAGCCCTGCGCACACATGGCCCTGTTTAAATCCTTCTTCTTTTGAAGGCACAGAGGCATAAGGACTATAAAGAATGTATGCTTGTTCCTACAAAAAGAGTTATTTAATTTTCAAAATTGCAATAAAATTCACGATAACAAATTCTGTAGGCCATTCTTTATTAAGCCCCTTGTGCCACCTGTTCCTTGACTCTCCATCTCCTCATCCTTTTTAGCTTGTAAAATGCAGCTTAGCGCACTGGAAGCTTGTTAAACAGTCAAGCAGCAGTCTCTCTAAGGTCCTTCTCCTCTCCAGCAGGGTAAGCAGCAGCAGCACTGACAATGACAGGTCAGTTGCCAGCAGCATGCAGGACACATCATGGTTGTATATACTGAAGAAGGCGATAAGGCATGGTTGATACTACAGCTCTACTGCTTAACAAGCTTCCAGGATGTTGTATTTTCAATATGTGTCCCTTGGACACTGAAACTTAAACCACTTGCCGACTGGCCTATAGTAAAAATACATCATTACTATGACGTTAGATACCGGGGTTATGGCAACAGCTAGCTGCCATAACCCCGATATTGATTTTTATTATGGTCGATTCTCTGTAAGATAAAAGTGGTCCCATGGGCACATTCATTAACTGCTTCCGGACCGCCCACCGCACATATATTGCTGCAGGGCGGCCCGGCTGAGCAAAACAATGTACCTGTATGTCGTTCACCTCCTCCGTGTCTGGGGCACGCTCGCGCCCCCCCGGTGACCCGCTCCCACTGTGATTGGACACAGCAGGAGCCAATCAGCAGGTCTCCACTGGGAACCCAGCGATCGTTCGGAGAGATGCAGAACGGCGGTCTGCCTATGCAAACAAGGCAGACCGCCATTCTGCCAGAGAGGAAAATGAAGATCTTGTTTTTCTCTGTTTTCCTCCAGTAACAGCTCCCCCCACCCCCCCAAAGTTATAAAGCACTCCCTAGGAGCACAATTAACCCTTTGATCACCCCTGATGTTAGCCCCTTCCCTGCCAGTGTCATTTATACAGTGACAGTGCATTTTTTTAGCACTGATCACTGTATTGGTGTCACTGGTCCCCAAAAAGTGTCACTTAGTGGCAGATTTGTCAGCCGCAATGTCGCAGTCCCGCTAAAAATCACTGATCGCCGATATTACTAGTAAAAAAAATAAAATTTTGTCAGTAAAAGCAACAGAGCGCCGTATCGCAAAAAATGCTCTGGCTGGAACGGGGGTGAAACCTTCCAGGGCTGCTGTGTGACATAAAATATTACTATGATCACCATTTTATTCTCTAAGGTTTCTGCTAAAACACACACACACATATATATATATATATATATATATATATATATATATATATATATATAAAATGTTTGGGGGTTCTAAGTAATTTTCTAGTAAATACTGATTTAAACTTTTAAACAAAAAGTTCCAGAAAAGACCTGGTCTTCAAGTGGATTTCCTCTTGATCATGCCACCAGACATAGGCAGGGGTTTATAGACTTTAGCACCTTGGCGTTCCATGGCATTTTGGTATGCTGGCTATGGTGACACAAGTCTAAATACGTAATAGGGATGTGGAAGGATCAGGAAGAAACACAAGGTTACTTCTTTTGATGTCAGTTTGAGTGGTAATGGTTATTAGTATATGTATATATATATATATATATATATATATATATATATATATATATACTAATATACTATATTACAATCTAAGGCAGGGACCTTAGATTGTAAGCTCATTGAGGGCAGGGACTGATGTGAATGTGCAATATATATATATACAGTATGTGAAGCACTGTGTAAATTGAGAAGAGGGGGCGAGACTGACTTTTTCTACTAAGGGGGCATCAGGTGCCGTACTAAGTATTTACACAGGTTACCTGATAACATAAGGAAGGACCTGGTTGGTTTAGATACAAGCAAAGCAAAGTTGTGATTTATAGATTACTTTTTTTATAATCACATTGTTAGTTTAAAAAAGACAAGTCATCAAGTTGATTTCTCAAAGCCACCAGATAATCCATAGAAAGGCCAACAGCTCTTCTAAAACATGGTCCTGCTTGCTTTAGGCCTCTTGCATAAAGGCGCCTGAGCCTGTACAATGTAAATTCCCATGTATCTCCCCACGTGGAAAGCCTAGGGGCTGCTTACAGCCACCCATAGACATGATTGGCTGTCCATGGAAGTACTCAGATATACGCTGATGCTCATGTAAACACTCTTATAGCATACGTGCGTAGGCAAAAATACAAAATTTTCTTTTTTTTTTTTTGCAAATGCCTGTATGCAAGGCAAAAGTTTATGCAAGCGCCATTGTATACCCAAGTACAGGTGTGCAGCACCAGTGCTTCCTATAAGGGGCAAATACATGGGAACTTAACTTTCATGGGCTCAGACGTCCATTTGCAAGAGGCCTTGACAGGAATGTTTTGTTCCTAGATGTCTTTCTATAAGTGCCCATTCACACAGGGGCGACTTTACATTTGAAATCCCATTGAAATGAATGGGAGCAGTCTTAATGTACACTACTGAAGTCGGAGCGACTTCAGAAAAGGTTCCTGTACGACTTCTAGACGACTTCTATCTGACTTGTGCCAATAGAATTGAATAGAAGTTGCCTCCAAGTCGGATCCCCTATCTAAATGGAAGCGACTTTACAGTGAAAAGAAAATAATTAATCCAGGGCAACCCCCTCCCTCCCTGCTCTGATTGGCCACAGGCAAAGTCGTGTTGTAAGTCGTCTGAAAGTTGCGCTGAAATCGCCTAGCAAAGTCGTGCTGAAGTCGGGTCGCCCCTGTGTGAATGCATCCTAAGATAAGATTTCATGAAAAAATCTCTACTATGTATCTTTGTCAATGCAAGTAAACGTTTATACATTGTTCTTATAGGAAGACATCCAGCCCTTGAAACCAGCTACTGTATCTGCAAGAGCCAGTCATGTGGAAGATTATTCCACATTGGCACAGCTCCTACATTAAAGAACTTTTTTCCTCCTGCCACAAGGGATGGTCTTGTGTCTTTTGTAGTGACCTGAATAAGCAGATTTACTAGATTTTCTTGTATTAATAAAAATTGTATTATTGTCAATACCTTGTGCTCCTGTAGAAGTACATTTTGACATATCTAGATTTTTACGTCCTATTATACGAACAGAAAAACAAGCTCAATAAATGACTTTAAACCATATTTTGTCATTGAAAAAGTAATAGGTTGTTTTTTCCCTATACTAAATAATAAGAAAAACCAAACAGCCAAAGTAGCATTCTTTTGATGCTAGGAATACGGCAGCAATTCATGTAAGTGAGTATAGAATAGATTCTATTATTTTATTTTTTTTTCTTCTAACTTCCATTGAATTGCTTTGTATAAAGTAGAGTCTACGTAGACTGGTGAGTCATCCACAGATTGCCCTGCTGATGCAAGGTGCCTGCTGCTTCCTGTGCTGTGGATTTACAATCATTTAATCTTTCAGTGCAAATCCTACACATCCCCTGATTTTCTCCTGAGGGGCTTAATGACAGCCCCAGCCTCACTTTTATTTGGTTGAGGTTGCTGAATGAGAGGTGACGTGGAATGAGCAGGCATGAGTCATTGGTCATGACTTCTCACTATTTGTTACCATAAACAGCACCATGTGTGAGTGTTCAGGCAGTGTGCTCATTCACCGTTTATATTTTATAAATTTGTCTTTAATTCTATATTTATGTTGCAGATTTGGGTTGTCTGATTATTACTTACTATTCAGCGCTAATGTGCTTCTTATACATATTCATCCATTATGTTTAATTACAGAAAACTTGTATTGAGGAAATGTGGGGGTTGCTATTGCTGACCTCCCTCAGAAACTGTTAGTTGCACGGCTTTAGTACTTTCTGAGTCACTGAACCAGAACAAGCACACAGCCAGCGAAATCAGAGTGACGTTTAAATACTTGATCTGCGTACTTGTTTCACGTCAATGCCTTATAACGTACAGCAGTCATTGAAGCATGACCCACGCAGTTACAATATTCAGCTTAGCTTATAGCCCCCTATGTTTCTTCAGTATAGGTGTCCCTTAATTCAGTGTCTACTGCATCTGTCTATTTTGTCTATTAAATGTCTTTATCTGTCATGGACATAAACTAGAACAAAGGTATTGCAACATCGTTGGAAACATCTAACAATAGTTGCCACCAAAAACAATAATGGCACCAGCTATTCCTGACTATGAATTCTTATTAATGGATAGGTTCTAAAATTCCAAGCAGTGTTGTGAGCCCTGCCCATGTTCTCCCCTGCAGGGATACAAAACACCTCCCTAGAAAAATAGAAGGTGTTATGTAATGCAGCAGGGAAGAACTCAGACAGGGCCAACTTTAGATTTTAGTGCTGCAGAGGCACTGTGTTGTCAGCTCAGGCAGAAGTTAGGAGCTCACTGGATTTCTGCCAGGCTTTAAAGTGGATGTAAACCCTCACATATATCCAGTGAAGTGAACCGCATCATATGATACACAGAGATGAAACAAATCCTCTTACATGCGTTTTACATGTATATCTGCTGTCTTCAGCTTTATATACTGTTTAGAAAGTGCACATCTTGTTAGAATTTTCCCTTTCATTCTGCACTGTGAGAGAAGTCTTGGATCACAATGGAAGAAAGCTGATTGGAGGAAAGGCACACCCCCCCAGACAAACATAGACTTTCAGAGCTGTGCTGTGAGTAAATCAGCTTTCTGCTAATCTAGTTATAGCACCCACTCCGACACAATTTTCAGGCTGGTTTTATAGCATGTGTTGGAGAACTTGTCAGATGTTATCATGCTGAAAACAGAAGAATGGAGCAGGAGAAAGCCACTTGACTTAGTGCTTTGAAGAGAGATAAAAAACACTGCAGATAGATGAGCCCAGCTCAAATTTCATACATCTACTTTAATCCCTTGCTGACCAGCCGTCGTCATGATACTGCAGCAGATCGGCAGGTTTCCGCGAATCGCCGTTGCTGTACGGCAGTGCGGGAACACTATTGTGGAGCACTCCCACTGGCCAGCAGGGAAACCAATCAGTGGGTGGGGTGGACTCGATGTTTGCCGGCCACCCACGATCGTTCCCCGCAGTGACAGAATGGGGATCTGGTTGTGTAAACAAGGCAGATCTCTGTTCTGACAGGGGAGATCACACAGTTCCTATCTTTCTGCTATGCAGGAAGACTGATCTGTATGTTTTCCCAGGCAGCCCATCCCCCATACAGTTAGAAACACACTGAGTGAACACAGTTAGCCCTTTGATCAGCCCTAGTGTTAACCCCTTCCCTGCCAGTGTCATTAGTACAATAACAGTGCATATTTTTCAGCACTGATTACTGGAATAATGACACTGGTTCCCAAGAAAGTATCAAAAATGTCAGTTAGGTGTCCGATCTGTCCGTTGCAATGTCGCAGTCCTGCTAAAAATTGCTGATCGTCGCCATTACTAGTGAAAAAAAATAAAAATGCCATAAATCTCCCCTATTTTGTAGATGCTATAACTTTTGCGCAAACCAATCAATATACGCTTTTTGCCTTTTTTTTTTTTTTTACCAAAAATATGTAGGAGAATACATATTGCCCTAAACTGATGAATACATTTTTTTTATATATATTTTTTGGGGATATTTACTATAGCAAAAAGTAAATAATATAGCTTTTTTTCAAAATTGTCTCTTTTTTTGTTTATAGCTCAAAAAATAAAAACCGCAGAGGTGATCAAATACCACCAAAAGAAAGCTCTATTTGCGGGCAAAAAAAAGACATCACTTTGTTTTGGTACAGTGTAGCACAACTGCGCAATTGTCAGTTAAAGTGACGCAGTGCCATATCACAAAAAATGGCCTGGTCATTAAGGGGGAATTCCTTTCGGTCCTTAAGTGGTTAAGGAGACAGTGCGGGGCAACATGCATGTATTGCAGAGATGTACTGCACATAATTTTTATTTTTATTATTTTGGCCAAATATAATTTCTTTGATTGGAGTTCAGCTTTAAATTAAAGCTGCACAAAATCTATAAGCTCAACACTAGTTTCTTATATAAAAGCATATAAAGGTTCTCCAAGCTCATTTTACAGCTTTCTTCTACAATTAAATAATGTTTATCTTCTTTAGTACTTTAAAGATGAAATCCAGTAAAACAGCTAAATGCACAGGTACACAGATTAAATACAGGCTAGGTTCTCCCTTGTCTGCATGTGAATGGCAGCCCCGTGCCTCTATGCAGAGCAGCGCAATCTGGCTGCAGGTGGTTGCGGATGCCGAAATCGCAGCTGTTCCCACACCCGCAGCCAAATGCAGAGACACATGGGGCTGCCATTCATTTTTAAAGAGGTTGTCAACCCTTGACAACCATGTTAACCTGCAGGTAAGCCTATAATAAGGCTTACCTGTAGGTTCCCTGGATATCTCCCAAACATGCACAGTTTAGGAGATACACAGTGATGTGCCCACGTCATCGGGCACATGCGCAGTGAAGAAACGGCCTCCGCACTGTTCCTTCACTGACATCGTGCTGCGGGGAGTGACATCACATGACTCTGGCCAGTCACAGAGCTGGAAATCATGGCCCCAGAAGAAAGAGGAGCAGAAGATGGACGAGGCCTGGAGCAGGGACATGCTTGGACATCGCAGGCTTCCAATGCAGGTAAGTGCCACATAATGAGCTAATATGTGATGCATACTAGCCCATTATGCGTTTACATTGCAGGGTAATAAAGAGGAAGTAAAACCCATCAGGGTTTACTTCCTCTTTAATGGAAAATATGGTCTGTGCTGTGTGTGATACTCAAATAAATCATTAATAAACAGCTGCATTCACTGTATTGCACACAACAATGCTCAATCACAAAAATCCAAAACCAAATAGTGTTGCGCTGTCACTAAACTTGTATAATATAAAATTGCAGTGCTCCCACAATATCAGTAGTTAAAGTGCCTTTTGAGTGCCAAACAATTCATATACTGTATATACACAAAAGTGTAAACATATAGAATAAAAATTCATATATAAACAAATAAGTGCTTATTCAAAAGTGCTAACTAGAAAAGTTCATTCAAATGCCAAAATCAGCAAGTGTGGCGTGACTATTTATTTAATAACAGAAGCAAAGAAGAGTCCCCAATTCCAATACCTGTGGTAGAGATAGTGCTGCACACGCGTTAGCTTTTATTTCATACAGTGATCCAGGTGATCAATCCACAGTGCTCCACCACCATGCAAAAGATGGAGGCTTACCAGACATAAAGACCTCTATCCCAAAGTCTAATCATGCATCAGGTATAGTTCCCTTCAGAAGATCCGCATAGCATGCTTGTGGGTGCGGGAACTGCAGGGAAATTACATGGTCATGTGGTTTCCTTGTAGCAGCATTTTTAAAAAGGTGCAAGCACCTTTTTTTGCAGGAAACACAGGCATGCAGCCATTCAAATGAATGGGCTGCCCTGTCTGTACAAACGCGGACTGCATAGCCCGCACAAATGTGAACCAGGGCTTAGGGAGCTGTTTTACCTGCCAAAGGATTTGTCATTTTGCCCATCCAATTTACACAGCTTGGCCACCCAAGGCAACCGTGTCTGTAGAACTGATATTTCTCTGCTGCAGCCATCCTCCTATCAACATGCTCCTTACAGTCTAGTACAACTAAATGGCTATTTTTGCTGCTGTACAGAGACTGATACCAAGCCAACAAACAACAATTGTGGGGAACCCCCACACACTTGGACGTTTTAGGGCACACCACGAGATAACACAATTTGTATAAAATTGTATATATTTTATTACATCAATAAATAAGAAATAAAATACAATACATCTGTATTAAGCCCCAAAAGAAGAGGGGGTGTACAGATCATATTAGCAGATTGACCCGGCAATAATGGAAAATAGCTAACAATACAACTGTGGTGTGCAAGCATACAGAGTGCAAAGGTCTACGCGTTTCGCTCTGGGCTTCTTCAGGACCCAAGTCACAGCATGGATGCAGGTTGCCAAGGTAGCTTAATCAGAAAAAAGGAACAATAACATTACCATTTAGAACATATTGGAACATATTATACAACAGTTCAGTACTGCTTTTAGCTGTATCTTGATAACCTCTAACGTATGACATAATGGTGCTTACATGAGACTCTGTATGACCAAGGGAGACACTCAGGGGGGCGGACACAGGGGATAAATACAACCTCGACGGCTGGACCCCAAGGACTGGTATCTTACCTGGGGGATTCTAGGGAAAATATGTATACACATATAAGACC
>BLSH010153469.1:827655-841800 GCA_018402905.1 Glandirana rugosa
CCAGAATATACACATATGTATAAAAGGGATCTTAGGGGGTCCATTCTATGGTCAGGAACCCCAGGTCGGCAGCTCCAACATAAATAGGGGACACAGGCGGGGGGAGGGGATTCTAGGGAAAATATGTATACACATATAAGACCAGAACATCATATTAGCCTGCTTACTCAATTTAATTTAGAGTTTAGGTTCAATTACCTGCTACTTCAACATCTGGTGTAAAAAATAGACGGCCCCACATTGGGGTACGCTGGCCTATAGTCCCCTTATGCCACTGTAATGGGGCCGGGAGCAGTAAGGGAAAGGAAGAACACCCAACGGGCAAGAGCAGCGATGACGATCACCAAGGGTGTCACCGAACAGGAGTTCCACTTGGGGTACAAGATGGGGAAGTCACAAAAATACCCTGAAAAAGGTTATTTATATGGAGTAAGAAAATGCGCTCAAAAGTATAGAGCGTACTAAAACAGTAATGTGTGTACTAAATAGTATCCATATCTATAGGGAAGAGTCCCAGTACCTTTAAGGATTATATATGTGGCTACCGGTATCCGTTGCTTGGCAAGAGCCCCTGTGTAACCAAGCCGGGTGGACGTACAGGAGGCATGAAAAGTGAAGAGGAGGGAGTTGTAAGTAAACAAGTCCAAATAGCAAGCCGAGCGCTAGTGTATGCGTCTCAGGTTTGAGTTACCTCCTTCCCGAACGTCCAGACCATCTCCCGCCAATGACGGCGTCGACCGCGCCAAGGTTAAATGTCTCCCCCACCACGTCACGTGCAGGTCAGCCGCCAATAGGATGCGGCGTACCAGATGCGTCATCCGACGCAGTTGTGTGACCTGGTGTGTATCCCTACACATCGGCGACTGCTCGCATGGAGCGCGTCGTGTGTAAAGGGGAAGGCGTGGTCCACCAAAGCCTCTGATACCAAGCCAAATTCAGGGCTTATACTGCTTGCATTTAAATAAATTGCATTTAAGGATGCATTAATGAATACCAAACTGCATTCATTTGTGTATTTTATATCTAACTGGGGTTCAGATTTAAAATGAAGTAAAAGTGGCATGATCTGACTCTTCTAACAGTCTGTTTCACAGCTCTGGACTGTGAAAGGAGTCAAAAAGGGCACTCGTGATATAATGATGATGTGTGCTCTGCAGAGCTCATATGGGCATAGAAAAGGGGCATCTTTTTCTAATTTATTTATGCCCCTTGCCCTGCTCACACAGTGGACTGGGTCCTTGATATCATGGAGAAGGAGGAAAGAGACGCTTGGAAATAAGGCAGAAACATCACAAAGAACAAGACAGTTCAGGGTGATATAGACCAAGGTAAGTATAGCACAGAACACTTTATGTGCATGGAAATTAGAATTACCTAGATACGTATAAAATTACAGAGCCTGGTGTTGGGCTTTAAGTAATGTCATGCACCTATGCTACGTTCTAGGGCCATAAATACCTGTTTAGTGAGTTTACCAGTGAGCCTCCATTGCTCGTGAACAATGTCCCAGAATTCTAATAATGCAGTCCAAAAGTCTGATTAATTTTTCCATTTTTTCCCATACTTTTGAAAAAATAAACTTAGAAATGTTTTTAATTGACTATGCGTGATCAGCAGAGTGGTGCAAAGTTCACAGATCTGGATAAAAGAAAATTCTATTTTTTAGTTTTACTTCAAAGCTTAGCACAAAAAAAGAAACTTCTTTGGGTAATAAAAGTACTTGGTGTGGTCACAAGATGGCATCTTTATTTTTCCTCCAGTCACAGAATTCTTTGTTCATTCCTATCCTGGTATATCATTTTCAAGTCAGTCTTCTGAAGCATGATGGGAAATTTTCTCAGGCGGTTTTCCCACTGTTAATAGCCAAATCAAATCTTCCATGTGATCACCATATGTCTTGGAATAATCTCCATTTAAGACTTTTTTTGTATTTTTTACATGGATATATATTATCGTAAAGTGAGTAATATGTTACTTTAAAATATTTTTCTTTAGGGATTTCATATTCTCATATTGTCACAATTTTGAAGCCTTGGGATACCAAAATTTAAGTGGTTGAGCATGATTCTTTACATGATTTATTGTGAGGACCATATTATCCTCAACCTGGTTTTAAGAAATCTGGCAAGTTTGTAATCCTCAGGCACTATTACTAAGTAATGCAAAAGACTACCAAAAGGGTGCTACTTGGAAATGTATGATTTGTTATGTCTTGGTGGGGTGTTTTGAACTCCTGTCTAATAGATGACAACACCTTATTAGCCAAAAATCCCTCACCTGTGTGGTGCTAAAGCTGGCCGTAAACTGACGGACGTTCAAACAATTCCTGATGAAAGGGCTGAAATTCACTCAGTGGGTGGCCCTGTTGGTCCCACTCTGTTCGACAAAAGTTGATTGTTCAATCTACTTTTGTCAAAGGAACTTGTTGAAAATGTTTCATGTGAACAGTGCCTGCATCCAATCAAATGATTATTCTAACAGTAGCCGCTGCTACCATAGCCCATTAGGGGTATTCATCCACCCATACTGCTTAGCATGGATGGAAGAATCTGTACTATTTCTTTTGTTATGCCTGCAACAAACAAGCCTACAGAATATATGTAATCTAACAGTGCATGGCCAACTTAGGGGTGTGATTTCCTTGTACTCTCTGCCCAGTGATATTGCTTCTGCGCTAAGTAGAAGTTCTGTCATTAGTAAGAGAGGCCCAGAAATCAGTGATGTCAAGCTCTCAGCAAGTGAAACCCACAGAAAATGGTTTTCTAAATAATAACATGATATTTGTTTTTAGGAAAAACACAAGTTATCATCTTAAAGGTTTAAAAAGGCTGAGAAGTTAAAGGCAAAGCAACAGAGGCGCTTACAATAGTTTTGAGATTAAAAGAGACCCAATATTTTGCCCAGTTCTAACCACATTGATTGTATTTGGCTTTGTCTATCATGATATTATTTACTTAGACCATGTATACTGTGGTGGGATAGCTGCCACCATAGGTTCCTCTGTGTTGCATGATAAAACGAGGTGGGGCCTTGTGGGAAGGGCATATGGTCTCATGGTACATTGAGTTTGGAACATTTCACATGTTAGATATGCTGAGGAGTGTATCTGTCCTACAGCAAAAGAGCTGTGCAGATCTAGATAGGAACATTTTTTGCGATACTTTACTCATATTTGTACGTCAGCTAAAGCCCTTTGTGGTTTGCTTATCTAATTTCCCAAATACTGGTCTCAAAACCTAATACTCAATTTACTAAAGTAGCATGTTCTCTGATAATATAATTTGCAAACCTATTTATCTGTGTCCGGGCAGAAACCAGTTTAGTGTTTTGGTAGCTCCTAACTTACAGTACAGTAGACATCCTCCGATTCATATATTAAATATAAAGCAGCCACTCGAAGATACAGATTTGTCTGTCATTGTTTTGAAAAGAATAGAAAAAGAAGTATTTAATGTTTTCAAATTTGTACTTATTACCCCTGTAGATGCTGCAATTTTAACTAGGAAAATATGTCCCAAATATGTGGAGCCAGCATAATAAACTGAGATGAAGTACCTGCAGTTCCATTTTACCTTAACTAATTTGCTCCAAAGCTAAAGATGAAAATTCTGTTTAAGTCTTCTAATAAAGCATATCAAACACAATACCCAAAATCCAACCCAGTACACAGTAAATGGCCCATGTGTATAATATTTTGATCATAGTAGTGTACATTTGCAAACCTATGTGGAAGTGACGTGCAACATTCAAAATGCCTACAGTGCAGATTTTCTCAGCTCCAGCCTACAAGCACCTCTGTAAATTATTATTTCCAGATTTCCAGAAGTGATTTTATTAGGGTCCATGGCTTAGCTGCTTCCATGGAGGATAATCCTTAAAGTATGGCCTGTTGGGTGAACTGGAGTTGAAAATACACTTGCATAGGTCTATTGATACTCTCTGTCTATATAGCGAGTCACTGTGCAGTAGTTGTATTCAGTAAACAATTATGCATGTAATGAATGTTTAATGTATATGGGGCAGTTTTTATTTATTGTATATGAATTAGGCAAGACTCATTAGTGGTACCGCCCACATCTACCTAAAGTATTTATTATGATTACTGGTATACAAGAGCTTGACTTTTTTTTGTGATACTAATATGTTAAAAGTAGTATGTATGTATGTATGTAGTAGTACTATTCTGATTTTTTTAACTGTATTTCATATGATACAAGTTTACAAACTTTTATGCTTATTTTACAGAGTATTAGAGTGCCGTGGCCTCCCCATTGTCAATGGCCAATGTGATCCTTATGCCACTGTAACTTTACTGGGTCCAACAAGGTAAGTGTACAACACTATACTGCCCATACTGACATAGTATTTTAATAGCTATCTGTGCCATGTCAAGCATGTCAAACTGGTTCACATTTATAATACTGTTTCAGGCTGTAAACAGCCCTTACAATTGCCTTTTTATTTCCAACTATTTGGGTTTTCCTTCATTTTATTAGTCTTTTTTTTGTCAGGGTTCTTTTATACATAAACATTTAGAACGATGGCACACATTTTCACTGTATTTCTACCTTGTGTTGGTGGGAATGCCAGTTCATTCACTTACCATATATTGCACAGTGGCATGGAAGTCTGCTGTTGTGATATGCAAGAAGAAAATGGCACCTGTGCCTAATTCAAGAAGTGTCACCTACTTCGGCTGACATATAATGTAAAATTGTGAGCCTGCTGCTGTTGTCCTCTCTAAATCCAGGATCCAGTGCTGTTTTCATATGACTTGCCTGATGATCCAAAGTGGCATATGCACATTTAACATTTTCTCACTTGCATCAAGTTAGGAAAATCTACTGATTTTGGAATAGGATACTTCTATATGGACCAACCCTCAACCAAGTATCACATTGCCATTGCTAATTATATTGTAATGCTATGTAAACATTCAAGTATTATATCATGTTATAATGTAAGACACAACAATCCATACCTACTAAAATGTCACCACAACATTTTATTTCTTATATAACTCCAAACTTCTGTGTTGCTTAGCTTTCAGAATAATACATTTGTTTTGTTGAAATGCAGATGACTTCTACAGCTTTTCCCCTTTCTCCTGAATGTAAACTTTTCCAAATTTCTAACTCTTTTTATGGTCCCCCTGGAAAATATAAACACTGGCATGTGGAGTATTTTTAAATTTAGATATGTGAAACCACTGCACAGCCCTTTTTTATTTGAATATATTTATATCAATTGATTAGAATATTTTACCTTTGTGTTTATTCTGTAAAAAATACTTTTGTTAAGAAATGCCGCAAATAGAGATGCTTGAATGTATGCAGCTTATTTCTGTAAGTGTATGGCAAAAAGAAACAAAAAACATTTAAATGGTTTAGGGGCTTATGGTTAATGTTTATTTGGTTATTGACATGCATGGCATGTTACTTGAGGTTGCCAAATTTGATTAATCTACTTTTATATGTGGGAGCTTTAGTTTTGTCTTGTAATGGTAAAGGACTTCACTGTAAACTATTAAAAAAAAAATCTCCATGGATGTAAGGCATGTTCAGATGTCTAGAAGCCAGAAAAATCATACTGCTAAATTCATAATTGAATATTAGATATGTTTAGGTCATTGATGTTTGTAGCCTTTATTTATTAGTGGGATCTAGAATGATATATACTGAGATAACTCAAAACTATGTTTACTGTGCACCTACTGCATGATTATTTGAATATTAATTTAGTAACACCTGAAAATATACAGTTGACAGCGCCCCTTGCACATTTATAGCTACTAAAAAACTGTCCAGATATAAAACTGGAAGCTTCCATTGCTGACCTGTTTTTAAAAGGTGCAAGTTCTGTTGTTGTCATCTTCGTTCTCACTTCACTACTCATGAGTCAGTGTCCTGGAATAAGTATGCTGCCATTGAAGTGGAAACTCCCTATCTGCTGGCCAGCGACATGCTCTCTTAAATGAATAGATGAAAAAAATAACCTTGCAGCAGGGCTCCCCCCGCATGTTTTTGCCTAGGGTACCAGTATAAGGCACATTTACTTACCTCACCCATCACTCCCACAGACTCCTCCTTCCATGTTACCAACCCAACTCAGCTTCTTCTCTTCAGCACTCCAGCAGGTGGCCTCAGCTGTGATGTCATCATGTATGATGCAGACTATCACTCCTGCATTGTAAGTGAGGATGTCAAGGGTCTGTCCACAAGCTGGAGCAAAAGGAGAGAAGTAAAAGCTGGCTGCCAGGGTAGCAAAGGATAGGGTAAGTTAATGTGCTTTTTTACTGATACCCTTGGCAAAAACACGTATGTAACCCTTGCAGTGCAGGGTGACCCACACTTTAAGGGTAGTTCAGCTTTAAACATGCATATGAAATATGAACAGAGTAGAAGGGAAGATATGTTCTAATTTTCTGAATCTCTCTGTTCATACTAGATTTGTTTCCTCCTTTATGCTTACAAGGTATTGCATGGGGCGGCACAGTGGTGTAGTGGATAGCACTTTGGCCTAGCAGCAAAGGGGTCGCTGGTTCGAATCCCAACCACGACACACTCTGCCTGGAGTTTGCATGTTCTTCCTGTGCCTGCGTGGGTTTCCTCCAGGTACTCCGGTTTCCTCCCACACTGCAAAGACATGCTGGTAGGTTAATTAGATCCTGTCTAAAATTGGCCCTAGTATGTACTGTATATGTATGAATGTGAGTTAGGGACCTTAGATTGTAAGCTCCTTGAGGGTAGGGACTGATGTCAGTGCACAATGTATATGTAAAGCGCTGCTATAAAAGTACCTAAAATAAATAAATAAAATGTGTGCAAGTTGAAGTTCAGCTGGGCAATGCTGTCCAATCCCTTGTTTTATTCTCTGCTGATAGAAAGAATCTTCTTTCTTGGCTAGAATCAAGCAAAAAGAAACATTTTTGCAGCAGACCTACATAGGGTAAGCTCCAATGCCTGTGTTAGGATTGCTTCCATTTCAAGAGAATCTTCCAGGTGAGCCTACAAAGCCTCCCCATGACATAATAGTTTGTTCCATACCCAATAGCCGTACATCTTTTCCATTACTTTCCATGGGCTGCTATAGGGAGCATTTTGGTTCACATGTTAAACAAAGCGCAGGTAAATATTATTATATTATATTCCAATATGTTGTGTTCATCTGTATGTGGATTATTACTTCTTTTTATACATTGCATTGTATTTGTTATACTATATGTTATATAGATGTTACTGCTGCTATAGCTTTAACAATGTGTTGGCATAATATGACTGCGGTATTTTTTCCCTGATGTTTTTCTTGTCATTTCAGGACTGAGTCAAAGAAAACTAAAGTCAAGAAGAAGACTAACAACCCACAGTTTGATGAAGTGTTTTATTTTGAGGTTGGTATTTATGTGGGCGGGGTGATGAAATGAAATCTCAAATCCTCAAATGTTTGGACGCTTACACATGTGAATTGCCAACTGCCTTTCTTTGAAATTCTGAATTGCTAATATCTGCTCAGCAGCCAAAAGCAGCCACTGTGGTTGTTTCCTTTTTATTTCACCTGCAATATACAATCCTATGTTGAGCTGGACCTTTTTATTTTCTACTAACATCCTCCTTCCACAGTGCATATCAGTTTTAGGCCTCATGCACACAGAGCTGAAAAAATGCCACTTATTCAGGCGTTGAGCATTTTTTTTCAGCCTATAAAAACCCTGTGATCAGGTGAGGAGCTGAAGAGCAGAAAACACTGAATGCACTTAAACGCGTTTAAATATCCAAAAACTCTAGTCATGTCTAGCGTTTGAGCGCTAATGCAGTACAGTGGCCAGAATAAGTTCATATTCGGGCCAATAGAATGCATTAATGCACAAACGCTAAATGCGCCTAACACATGTGCAATACAGTGCTTTTGGCACATTTTTTTTAAGCAGCATTTTCCTGCCAGGAGTTCTGGTGCTCTGAGGGTCTTTTATAGATGGCCCGTGTGCATGAGGCCTTAAGTATACAGAAGCTTCCTTCATTTGTTTTGTAGCAGTGTGACTGAGGATGAATGACTACAAATGTCTGCAAATTGTTTCATTGAGGGTCTGGATTTTTGATTTCTTTTACTTTTTTTTTAAGATCCGTTATTTTTTATATTAATACTTCACTCGCTATATCCTTGTAAGATGCTACTGCTAAGAACCCAGGTAGTTGACAGTTGGACTAAAACTAGTGGCGTATCATTCATGTGTGCAGGGCGTGCAGTGAACACGGGCCCCTGAGGCCAGGGGGCCCACTGTGCATTGGCACACACTGTACACATGGAGTATGTAACAGTCCATAACATTTTTTTGGGCCCCATGATTTTGATCAGAGGGGCCCGAGAGGTGGGAGCATTGATGGACTTTTTTATTTCTTACTGACAGGCGGAGGCAGCTAGAGAGAGAGTGCAGGGGGCGGAGCTAGGGTGATGGAGCCGTGCTGTATACTCACAGCAGTCTTTAGTGTGATTGCTCCCTGTGGCAGAGTGCCCCTTGTACTGTGTGTGAAGACTGGACACAGAAGAGGAAGACTTCCTTTACACAGGTTTCAGTGGAGGTTGGATTCTGTGTGATCTGCATCTGTTATCTGCAAAGAAAGGCTTTCTCTGCTGTGCCCAACAATCACAGATATGTGCAGGTGGGAGCCGGGTGAGCCTGTTACTTTATCAGTAGGACAGAATGCCTGTGTACTCTGCAGGCTGCCCAGAACAGCCCGGGAATGGAGGGGGGAAAGTGAATGTACCTGAGCTCCTCACTGACTTCTCCCTGACATGGCCAACCCTTACCATCAATATAGAAGGCTGTAAGGGGTGAGCAGAAGGCTGACACTTAAGCAAGTCACTCAGTTTGTCCACCTAACACCCCCTTACAAAGCAGAGGATTTGTAGCAGACAGAGTGGGAAGCAAGTCACACACAGCATGCCATACCATCTCTGCAGACCTTTAGCCACATTGCCAATAATTAAGACTAGGCTGGGTGTATTGGCTGTATTGCAATATTGCGATGTGGTAGTTGGAGTTTTTTTTATTATTAATTGATAAAATGTTCACAATGCTCTTGCACTTCAACATCTTCCTCTCCTAATTTGTGTTTGCTTTTCTGACTCATTGGCTTATGTGTTTGAGAAGGAGGTGGAGCATGGGACAAAAATATCTAAAGACAACAAACGTGTATTACCAAGACTTTGGGCTTGGACCTTCCTGGTTAGAGTGAATATATGGTTGCTTTGGGTTGTAACACTTCAGTGACAATTAAGTTAATATAAAGAATATTGTTGGTGTTTTGTACAGTAAATATGTCTTTTGCTTCAATTTTTTTCCTTGATTTTCCTTTAAGATTTCAATAACCAGAGTAATTTAATATCTGTAAATGTATCGTTATTAGATCATTTTAGATTTATTTTGTTTTTTTAACAGGTGACCAAGCCAAGTAGTTACAATAAGAAATCTCACTTTGAAATAGAAGAAGATGATGTAGACAAAATGGAGGTTAGGTATGTAACAAACATACCTCATATCATTTTCCATCTGGTAGGGATGGATTTGGGGACTATCTAAAATACATTTAATTATTTTTTTTTCTATTGAACATACTGTATATCAGGTTGTGATAGGGCTATTTTAAATCTTTATTATTTTATGCTTTAGGACTGAGCCCAGACAATCACAATCTGTAGACTAAGCTGCCACTGATGCCATGCTGTCACTAAAAACCCTCATTACCAATCGGTGTCATTCCTGGTCATGTGAACAGCTTGACAGCCAATCACGGTGACCACATGAGGTCTGTTTGCAAGCACATGTGATGGTCTCACTGTCACTGTGTGAAAAAAATAAATAAATGTATTTATAAAGATTACTAAAGTAGGTAAAAATATATTTTATTTTGCATTTTTGCCTATTTATCAGCATTTATCTGACTGAGAATGGAAAGGTATACCTTCATTACTACCACTTGATCAGTCTCAGTATTATGTAAGCTAAAGAAACACAGTTGGTATTCTTTTAGCAGTGGAAGGTTCTTTAAAATAATGAGAACACTTTTTATTTTATCCACAAATATGGGGATTATGCCTAAATAATATCATTCAGTATTTAGAATGAACTTAGGTGGGTTCAGATATTGACTATATTACATTATCACCGTGTTCTATCTATTAGTGTGGTAGGTATTGCTTTATATACATACTATCACAGACTCCTCACTCACATTTCGGTAGTACTTGTTCTTCAAGGTACATTTTGGGGTTGGTTATGTAATGACATAATAGACAGATACACTCAAAGCAATATGATTAGATACTTTAACTCTCTGAAATACAGTACATTAGTTAAAGCGTAAGTATATGGGTCACTGTACAGTAGCTGCCCTTTCCTTTGTCAGAAATGCATGTTAATTACATGAAAGATCAAAAAAATACAATCCCATACAATCCAAGTGCATACAAAGTTGGTTTTAGGAATTACTACAAAAAAATGATACTAGAACATTTTTGGGTGGGAGGTAGTTTTGTTACA
This sequence comes from Glandirana rugosa, assembly GCA_018402905.1. Classification (NCBI taxonomy): domain Eukaryota; kingdom Metazoa; phylum Chordata; class Amphibia; order Anura; family Ranidae; genus Glandirana; species Glandirana rugosa. Next base: position 838,193 of record BLSH010153469.1, read on the forward strand.
TTTCATGAAATAGTTGAAAAATGTGTCCTAAAGAAACATTCTGTACCATACAACATATACCATTTATGTTGTAACTTTTATTTGTAGTCATAATAACTGTCTGTCTGTCATCAACAGTCTATGCAACATATGGCTTGATTTTTCACAAATGTGCATATTGTCATAAAGAAACGAAAGGTTTAATCAAAAACCCAGGAATTGTATTTCCTTCTGACTGACTATACACAGCTGACATAATCTATAAGAAGTGATGTCAAAGTTTGGAAATTTGCCAGCCATCTGTGCTTTCAAGTTTGTGCTTGAAGTATTTTATATGCCATGGTATAAGCTCTGATTTCCCTATTATCAACAACTGTTCATATACTGTATGTGTGCTCTTTATGAGAGTTGTTTTTTTTATTTATTTATTTAGTTTTACAGTTCTGAAAGCTGGTATGTAGTGTGTCTTCTTTCTCTAATGCTTAAAGTGTTTGCAACCCTAAAAAAAAAAAAAATAAAAAAAAAAAAAAATAAAGATCATGGTCCCTTATAGCAGATTAAGCAGCACAGTGCTTTTGCTGTCTAATCTGCTTCCCTCTAAACTGTAAAAAACCTGACAGATCCTGCCACTTCCTGTGACCCCCTCTGTGAACTGACCACGATACTCATGGCTGCTGAGCCCTGACTACAGTGGTCACCTTACGTCCCTCCATCATCCACAGCTCTCTTCTTTGCTGTCCTCCTCAACCCCCTCCTCCCTGCCTGTCAGCTCCATGTCTGTGTCTTTGTCTCGGCCCCCTCCCCCCTCCTGCCATGATTAGTAGAAATAAAACATTAGCAATTGTTACTGGCAGCCCCTCTAATATAACTAATCCTAACACACAGGGTAAATGGTTTATGAAAACAAAGCTCATAAATACAGTTTTATAGCGATCTTCAAGCTGATCACGTGATTCCCAGCTGGTCTCCTGCTCCAATCTAGGGCTACTGCAGGGGGGGCTGGGCAGCCATGTGACTTCCCCAGCTAATGTCAGAGGGAGATCTCTGCCCCTCCTGCAGTAGCCCTGGATCGGAGTAGGAGACCGGCCAGGAGTCATGTGACCGGCCTGAAGATTGCTCTAAAACAGTATTTACAAGCTTCGTTTTCATAAAACATTTACCCCGTTTGTTAGGATTTGTTATAATAGAGGGACTGCCAGTGACACACGATTGTGGTAACAACCACTTTAACATAGAGGGTTATATCTCTGGGTAATTTTGAAATCTTCACCTCTTCACTGACTTTTTCAGAGCTCAGGTCTCTGCTACTCAACTTTAAAGTGAACCTTTGCCCAGATCATGCATGCTAAAATATTTCATGATTTCCAAATGCTTTGAAACATTTACTTATGTAACTATAAGCATTTAGGAGACATTCATCATTTAAAGTTCACAACAAACTACACAAAATTCATTTTTTCCTTGTATTTTTTAATGGCAGCAGCTTGCCTGCCTTCTTACGTAAAACACAGCTGGTGCTTACCAGCAATAGACCCACTTTAGAGCCTTTGCTATGATCTATGAAGATCTTTGAGATGTGATTATTTCACAGTACATGCATCTAGATTGGTCTGGTCTTAAAAGCTTTGCAAACTAATGTCAAAAGCAAGCTCATCGACACAGCCCAACGCCTATTCACATAGGCTCTTATTCTGGCTAATAGAAACTGAGGACAGGGTCAATCTGATTGGTTAATGTGGGTCGCTACAATTTAGATATGTATATTTCCCCTGTCTGAAAATATAATTTGTCAATATCAGCTATTAAGTTGTTTTTGTAATTTATCATTTGCAGAGTTGACCTGTGGAATGCAAGTAACTTAAAGTTTGGAGATGAATTTCTCGGAGAGCTTAAAATTCCATTAAAGGTCCTACGACAGTCCAGCTGCTATGATGCATGGTATATAATTATATTTATTTTGTGATGCTTGTATCTCAGAATTGTTTTTTTTTTCAATTAGTCAAGCTTTTTTGTTTTGTATTTTCTATAGGTTTAAAGCAACTAATAAATTATCCCTTACAGTGGAACAGTGCCTGCACTGCAAGGGTTAATTTTGTGTTTTGTTTTAGAGGAACGAAAAAAGAAAATGTACTTACCTCATCCTCTGCTCCTTCCCACAGCTAGACCAGTTTATGCAGCTTCTTTTCCCCCACATTCTAGCAGTCTAGGGTCCTGATGTCATGAAGTCCAAAGCATGGTCCATAGCCCCTTGTCCCAATCAGCTACTTGTCCCAATCTGACAGCAACTCACCTGCACCTGCATGGCTGTCAGATAGAGACAAGCAGCTGTGCCTGTGCAGTCACTGCATCTCAGTGGAAATGAATGGGCTGCCTGCATGCAGCACCTGGTGGCTGATGCCACATAAACAAGGCATGCATACATGACTATGGGTGTAATGGCCTAACTGAGTGAACCCTTAGGATGTATTTACATATATGTATTTTACTACATGAAGACATGGTTCTTTTATAATGTGTGTTGAAGAAAATAAGAAAGAAGGCTGTAATTGCTGACGTGTTTTTTGAAATAGGAAAAATGCGTGTGCCACTCAGGCTCGATAGGGAGGAGGTATGTGAACAGTGCATCCGCAACCACTGCTGGAGCGCCGAACAGGGGAGGGAGCTCGCCCTGGCCCCCGCAAAGGTTCACGAAAGGAAGGGTGTAATGGAAGAATCCCCCAATGAGGGTTTACCGGCAGTAAGATTATATAGACATGTGAAAAAAGTTAGGGAGCAATAATAGTACAAATACTGTAAATCCGTTTCAAAGTTTATTAAAGTAGGCTGAGCATAAAAATGTTTCAAAAGCAGGAGCTCTGGTGATAGCAAGGGACATGAACAATAGCATACACAGTGATACTAGAGCAGAATGCGGGAATGACATACTCTGCGCTTGATCCCCAATGCATTTCGACCATTCAAGAGATGTGCATTGGTCTTCCTCAGGGGAAGTATCCCTTTCTACAGAAATAGTAGAAAACAATTGCAATTTAAACCGCAATTACAAAGTACATATAGGAATTACAGATTACAAGTTTTGTAAAACTTACAATTGCTAGTAACATATGGTTGCAACATACCAATCCCAGCTGACCAGAGCTTGGTTAAAATTATATATTTTTAAAACAAGGCAGCCGTGTTCACTAGAGGCTGTTCCCGTCCTCCACTAAGGTGTCCCATCATCGGCCGGAGGCTTACAAGAGGTCACACTCAGTCCCCACGTTGCGAGAGGAGATTGTGGTCTGTAGCAAAAAAGTGTTACCAAAAATGGCAGATGCAGATAATAAGTATTTTCTATGAATTAAAGCAGGAAATGACCTGCACTAAGTGAAAATAAAAATGATTGGAGGAAGGGATGTCAGGAAGCATCTCTTAAATTGGGTCAATAAGTCAAGGATTTTATTATATGTGTGCATCTACAAGGATGCTATAATATAATTATATCATAAAAATTGTATCAAAAAATTATCTTTAGTTTTAAAAGTAAAACTGAGGAGAGCCATAGGTTTAGATGGGTTCCAGAAAAAAGTGCCTGGTGAGAAGAGGGGGAGGGGGAAAAAAGTCTGGGAAGGAAGGGTGAGGAGGGGAGG
>BLSH010153469.1:852142-897136 GCA_018402905.1 Glandirana rugosa
ACGGAAGTCTACTGGTGTTTCTATTTTCAGATTCCCCCGTCTAGCCCTCTGGAACCCCCGGTAAGTTGACCGGGTGCTGCTGGTTAGGTGAAAGGTCCTTTGACAAGTAGATCCTTACGAGCCGGGACTGTGGGTATTACACCACCACGTGGTAGAACGACCTTTTTGAGTCCCTTGCACGGTCGAAGTTACGTATGCCCCCAAGGTCTCCCGATCTGCCCCCTTAGACTTTTATCTTTGTGGTCATCTGAAGGCAATTGTCTATGCTGTGAAGATATGAGATGTGCAGCACCTGAAACTACGGATGCTGGAAGCCTGTGCTAGCATTTCTCCTGCGGTGTTGCGATCAGTGTGTGAAGAGTGGGAGAAGAGGGTCGCATTGATAATCCAACACAATGGGCAGCACATTGAACACATTTTATAAGTGGTCAGAAACTTGTAAATAACTCATGAAAGAATAAAGTTACGTTAAAACCAAGCACACCATTGTTTTTCTTGTGAAATTCCCAATAAGTTTAATGTGTCACATGACCCTCTTCCTATTGAAAAAACAAAATTTGGATTCAAAATGGTCGACTTCAAAATGGCCGCCATGGTCACCACCCATCTTGAAAAGTTTCCCCCCTCACATATACTAATGTGCCATAAACAGGAAGTTAATATCACCAACCATTCCCATTTTATTAAGGTGTATCCATATAAATGGCCCACCCTTACTTACCTTTACCCTTACTTATTTATAGTGGTGTGAAACCCAAAAACAAACATTTATTATATTGCAGCTTACCATTTTGTGCATCTGATGGCTGCATTCATTTTCTTTTTTAGGCCATTTAACAATAGCAGGGGTGCTTACCGTGATCAGGTTTTATTTATTTATTTAAAACCTTAATTTTAAAAGGAAAAACTGTTTGCTGTAACTGTTCTAATGTGTTTTATGGAATTTGGCCTTAATGTGTTAGTGTTAAGTCTGCTACTATATGTAACACTCCCCTTCCCCCAGACTGCCAAGGCTGCTGTCCTAAGTTGCTCCTTTGTCCAAAGTGGGGGCGCTGTAATACAGGAGATGTGTTATTGGCCAAAGAAACGAGAACTGATGCAGCCAGCACAGCTAATGTTTGGTAAGCTGCTTGTGGGCGGGTGCAGCGTGGTGCTGCAGCAGTAACTTACACACAGTCCAGATGCCATTAAAAGAATTTGTATTGTAGTCAAAGTATAATAGTTCACAACAAGCCCTGTGGGAAGGCAGCCTGACCAGTAACACTCACAGTTGAGCAGCAGATTGTAGCATTGCAGATCTCAGCCAAACTGACATTGTCTGTCTTGAGGGGTGGAATGCGGCCTGGCCAGCCAGTGACAGAGAAGAGTGTTGGATCCATAGGCTTTCTCTAGTCATCTGGAACCTCTCCCTGCTGCTATTATTGTCCCTGACAGATGGGCGACCGGTCTCTACTCTACCCACACTCTAAATGCGCTCCAAACTCAGGATCCAAGGTCTTAAATAGACTCTATCTGACCCAAGATGGCCACCAGAGTCACACGAGCTGTCAGCGTCAAACTGGATCGCTGCCCCAGTGACCCAAGGAACCATAGACATCATCTCCCTTTGCACTGCCACTGCTGCTGAGTGCCACCTGCAGTGGAGAAAATAGACTGCACCTGCCTACATGCTATATATTACATTTTTGGTTTTGGGTTTAATACTGCTTCAATCTATTTTAAATTTTTAAATCTATTTTACATCTTTTTTTACCACCTATAATTCCTTGCAGAGCATAAGCTAGGGCCCATTCAGACTTTTGCACTGAGGTAGCATGGAATACAAGGCATGTTTAAGGAAGAATTACCACAACAAGTGTACTGTTCCCAGAAAAGTGCATTGTGCATTTTTTTAGTCTGTTATGGTGTGTTGGTACTCCAATCATAACCAATGGGCTGCCCTAATGCACCTATGCACCACAATGAACCGCGTTATTATGATGGGGCCTTAGAATGTTAGAGCTCTGATTCTTAGACCCATAGAGCTGCGTTATTTTGTGCACTGTTTGTTGGTGTTTTCCAGAGGAGAGTATACAGGGAGGACTTGCTGCTTCTTTATTATATCAGTCAGACTGGGGGAATAGATATTAATAAGCACAGAAACGGTAGATATTTTTTTCTATAGTGACCCATAAGAGGAGTGAGATCCCACAAGCTGCAGTACACACTGCCTGTGTTGGGTTGTGGTCAAGTGGTTGGCATCTGGCCCAGGGCTTGGCTGATACTGTTGTATGTAAAAGTTTAGGAACCCCTGATAATTTCCATGATTGTCATTTATAAATGTTTGGATCAGCAATTTCATTTTGATCTATCAAATAACTGAAGGACACAGTAATATTTCAGTAGTGAAATGAGGTTTATTGGATTAACAGAAAATGTGCAATATGCATCAAAAGGAAATTAGGTCGGTGCATAAATTTGGGCACCCTTGTCATTTTGTTGATTTGAATACCTGTAACTACTTAGCAATGATTAATTGAGCTCATTAAGCCTTGAACTTCATAGACAGGTGCATCCAATCATGAGAAAAGGTATTTAAGGTGGCCAATTGCAAGTTGTTGTTCTCTTTGACTCTCTTCTGAAGAGTTGCAACATGGGGGGCCTCAAAACAACTTTTAAATGACCTGAAAACAAAGATTGTTCTACATTATGGTTTAGGGGAAGGCTACAAAAAGTTATTGCAGAGATATAAGCTGTCAGTGTCCACTGTGAGGAACATATTGAGGAAATGGAAGACCACAGGCACAGTTCTTGTTAAGGTCAGAAGTGGCAGGCCACATAAAATATTGGAGACGCAAAGGCATAGGATGGTGAGAACGGTCAAAAACAGCCCACAGACCACCTCCAAAGACCTACAACATCAACTTGCTGCAGATGGTGTCACTGTGCATTGTTCAACAATTCAGCGCACTTTGCACAGGGAGAAGCTGTATGGGAAGTGATGCGAAAGAAGCCTTTTCTGCACACACACCACAAACGGAGTCACTTGAGGTATGCAAACGCACATTTGGACAAGCCGGCTTCATTTTGGAATAAGGTGCTGTGGACTGATGAAACAAAGATTGAGTTATTTGGTCATAACAAGGGGCGTTATGCATGGCAGCAAAAAAACACAGCGTTCCCAGAAAAACACTCGCTACCCACAGTAAAATTTGGTGGAGGTTCCATCATGCTGTGGGGCTGTGTGGCCAGTGCCAATACTGTGAATCTGGTTAAAGTTGAGGGTCGCATGGATTCCACTCAATATCAGCAGATTCTTGCGAATAATGTTGAGGAATCAGTCACAAAGTTGAAGTTACGCCGGGGCTGGATATTTCAACAAGACAACGACCCAAAACACTGCTCAAAATCTACTCGGCATTTATGCAGAGGAACAAGTACAATGTTCTGGAATGGCCATCCCAGTCCCCAGACCTGAATATCATTGAACATCTGTGGGGTGATTTGAAGCGGCTGTTCATGCTTGGCAACCATCAAACCTATCTGAACTGGAGATGTTTTGAAAATAAGAATGGTCCAAAATAAAATTCATCCAAAATCCAAACACTTATTACAGGCTATAGGAAGCATATAGAGGCTGTTATTTCTGCTAAAGGAGGCTCTACCAAATATTGATGTGATTTTTCTGTTGGGGTGCCCAAATTTATGCACCTGTCTAATTTCGTTTGGATGCATATTGCGCATTTTCTGTTAATCCAATAAACCTAATTTCACTACTGAAATATTACTGTGTCCTTCAGTTATTTAATAGATCAAAATGAAATTGCTGATCCAAACACCCAAATATTTATAAGTGACAATCATGGAAATTGTCAGGGGTTCCTAAACATTTGCATACAACTGTATGAACTATATCAGACAACTCAAGCTTGTTAGCTTAAATATCCTAGATCTAAAATAAGGTGACACAGAAAAGTGGACATGTGACCCTAACTTAATAAGTGTTGGAATTCCCACAGACAGTGTGTTGCTTTGTTCATACATTGATGCTTAGTTATCATAATCAAATTGACATTTCTTGCTTACGTCATGTGTGTCGTCTTTTGTTTTGTTTGATCTCCTTAATTTGGCAGCAGTAGAAAGCAAAATGACATATTTGGGGTTTAGATGTAGGGCTTCCTGTTCCTGGTATAATCATTTGACTTTGTCATGGTATAAAAATGTAACTTTCAGAAACTACCTAACGTTCTCATTAATCACAAAAGACTAAAACAATAATTAGCATTGCATTAGCTGCAACTTGGTGAGGTTCTTCTTATAATTCGTTGGTGTTTGTGCTATGCTGTAGCCTTCTGCATTGACACTTGTCACACACACTTCCATGTTTAGCCAGTTTCTGATAATATTCAGTATCTCATTATGGCAGACATGCTGGAAACAGCGTGGTATAATATAATTTATTAAATTGTTGGCATTGTGTTTCAAACAATGATGCGATCCTAACTGTTCCATATAGCATTTCTGATAACTGCATATATAAGAATACCTGCTAGTTTGTATTGCTGTCTGTGCCACCATTAGAGAGATTCACCCTCTCTATTTGTCTTGTTTACCATTGTCATTGAAAGTGAAAGTAAAAGAAAATCCCAAATTTTGGGTTGTCTTCAGAAAAGTAATAGAGGGGAGATCTTCCAGTGGGGAACACTAGTTCTGGTGGCCTGAGGATCCCCAAGCTGTTCCCTTAATTTGCAGGGATTTCCTCTCACTTTCTGTTTTGGCAATGGGACAGGAAGTGAAATGAAAGCTCCCCAGTGGGGCACAGATGGCCAAAAAAACAAAACAAAATGGACAGTGGTTATAATTATAATTCTACTTTCATACAAAATATATATATATATATATATATATATATATATATATATATATATATATATTGTCGGAGATTAGCTCGTGGGGATCACTTTTCAAGGGAAAAGATTAAGCATGGAGGTCCGTTTCTTTAAAATCTGGTGGCTTGCCAGGTTTTGTTATTTCAGGTTTTGCAAGTTCAAAACAAAAATAGAAAACAAAACCTCGCCGTCTGGCGCTAGACTAAACAAACAGATTCCTCTCTATACAGTGTGGGGCTGTCCCTGACACCCACAAAACATAAGCACATTGCAAACCTTGTTCTTAGAGTCCAAATTAGCACACGGAGCTCTCTCAGCTTTCTCCCTCTGAGATCCAGGATAAAGCTCTCCTCTGTTCTCTTCCTGGTCATTAAATGCAGGTGAAGAGGGGTTTGAGTGGACCAGAAAGACCGGGCTCTGCCACGGTGGCCGGCAAAACCCGGGTCGGTCTCTCGCTAGTTGCCTCAAAATGATCGCATGCGAGGTGACAAGTATCGCCCGTCCATTGTGGCGCCTCGCATAATGTCACATATCCCCCCCTCTGCTCAAGCCCCTCGGGCGGAGCAACTGCCCCGACCATGCAGTGGCCCCGGGAAAGACCATCAGCATTATTTTGGAGCCTTCCAGCCCGGTGTTCCACTGAGAACTTAAACGCCTGTAGAGCCAGGAACCACCTAGTCACCCAGCTATTTCTCTCCCGGTTGTTAAACATCCACTTAAGGGGGGCATGGTCAGTGACTAGCCTGAATGACTTTCCCAACAGGTAGTATTTTAGGGCCTCTAAGGCCCACTTGATAGCCAGGCACTCCTTCTCCACAATGGCATAATTTCTTTCATGCCTATTAAGATTCCTGCTTAAGTAGATGACCGGGTGCTCCTCACTGTCTCTGATCTGGGATAGAACAGCACCTACTCCCACCTCAGAGGCGTCGGTTTGAACCACAAACTGCTTTGTGAAGTCTGGGGTCACGTGCACCGGCTGTACACAAAGGGCTTGCTTCAATTTCTGGAAGGCCTTCTTGGCTTCGGGATTCCACTTAATCATTCCTGACCCTCTACCCTTTGTTAGATCGGTCAGAGGGACGGCAATGATGGCAAAGTTGGTTATGAAGCGTTGGTAATACCCTGTAATCCCCAGGAAGGCACAAACCTGTTTCTTGTTCACAGGTTGAGCCCACTTTTGAATGGCTTCGATCTTATTGGTCTGGGGCTTGATTAGACCCCGACCAATACCCCAGATATTTGGCCTCCTCCATACCTATGGCACACTTTTTCGGGTTGGCTGTTAAACCTGCTACCCTCAGCGAATCTACCACTGCCTGCACCCGGGGCAGATGTGATTCCCAATCTGGGCTGTGGATGACCACATCATCCAGAAAGGCTGCTGCATAGGGCCGATGCGGCCTCAAAGTTTTGTCCATCATCCTCTGGAAGGATGCAGGGGCCCCATGCAGACCAAACGGCATTTGCTTGTATTGGAAGGACCCCTCGGGGGTAGAGAAGGCTGTTTTTTCCTTTGCTGACTGTGTTAGGGGGATCTGCCAATATCCCTTAGTTAGGTCTAGGGTTGTTATGTACCTGACACCTCCCAACCCATCCACAAGTTTGTCAACCCGCGGCATCGGGTATGCGTCAAACTTAAACACGTCATTCAGCTTCCTGAAATCGTTACAGAACCGGATAGTGCCATCGGGCTTTGGGACCAGTACTATTGGGCTCGACCAGGCGCTGTGGGACTCCTCTATCACGTCTAACTCCAACATGGTTTTTATTTTCTTCTGCCTCTCATCTAGCCTCAGGTATTCGGTAGGGTTTTACATTTACACAGACCCCTGGTTTCGTGATTATGTCATGTTGTAGTACAGTGGTCAGTCCAGGTAGGTAAGAAAAAAAGTTTCTGTTTTTACTGACAAATTCCTTAACGTCGTTTTGTTGCGTCAGTGACAAAGACTTGGTTATGGGGACATACGGGATCAGGGGTAACCTGTCCTTTTGGGGAGTGAGCGCTGCCAATAAACTCTCTCTGTCCTTCCACGGTTTTAGGAGATTAACATGGTAAATCTTCTCCGGTTTCCTTTTCCCAGGCTGGCAAACTTTGTAGTTTACTTCCCCTACTCTTTCCCTAATCTCAAAGGGACCCTGTCACTTTGCCAGGAATTTACTTTCGACCATGGGGACTAGCACCAGCACTCTGTCCCCAGGGTTGAAAGTTTGGGTTTTGGCACCCCAATTGTAAACCCTTCTCTTGGCCTCGTGGGCTTGCTCCATATGCTCTTGTACAAGGGGCAGGACAGCTGCGATGCGATCCTGCATCAAGGAGACTTGCTCTATAACGCTTCTATATGGGGTGGCCTCTCCCTCCCACATCTCCTTTGTGACATCTAGCAGCCCCCTGGGATGCCTACCATACAAGAAGCTGTCATTTGACATGGCATGATTCACAGTATTCTTTGATGTCTGCATACAACCCAGGCCAGAAGAATCTCTGGGCTATTCTCTCCCTGGTTTTCTCCATACCCAGATATCCCCCCATTACATGCCCATGGGCCAGATCTAGCACCATCCTGCGGAAGGGTTTGGGAACCACTAGCTGTTCCACTTCGTTCTCCCCGTGTTTCACCATCTGATACACCAAATTATTTTTAAGTGCCATGTAGGGAAAAGACACCCCCCAATTAGGGTCCACAGGTTCCCCATCCATCACCTTCATGTTTTCTCTGGCTCTAAGGAGAGTGACATCCCGTAGTTGTTCTGTACAGAAGTCCTCTCTCCGGACCTCTAAGTCAGGTACTACATTCAGTTCACTCTCACCTTCAGGGTCAGAGACATTGTCTCGGTCATTAGCCCCCCGCTGTGAGCTATCTTCCTGCTCCTCTGGCTCCCCAGCCAGTACAGGAAAAGGAAGAGTGTCTCCTCCCTTCTCGGTCCTGCCACCAGTCTCCCCTTCCATTTGGCAAAACGGGTCTGGCGAGGGGTCCCGTGCTTTCGTGCTCTATCCTCTAGACTCCCTCTGCCTTCCCATAACCTTAAAAAATGGGGAAAATCCCTGTCCACTAGAGCATCATGAGGCAGTGGAGGTACCACCCCCACTGAATGAGTGACACTGTCGCAAGAGGTGTCAATCTCAACCACCGCTGTCTGGTAGTCACGAGTGTCCCCATGGATGCAGATGACTCCGACAGTGCTAGGGTGTAACCTTACAGGGTTTACACAACTGCTTTTTATCAATGTTACCACACTAACCGAGTCAAGCAGTACAGTGACTGGTCTCCTATCAACAAAAATCACACACATTTGCTTCTCCATGAGACTTGAACATGAAGCTGTATATGCGACCTGTGCAAAAGGAGAATGGCGTCTATTCACATAAGTATAATCACATTGCATGGGTTCATCATTTGGGGACAATTGGCAGCAATATGGCCCAATGCATGGCATTGGTAGCACTGCGTTCTATACCCAGTCCTCTCAAGGGTCCCCAAGACCTTCCTGGCTTCTTTAGCCAGTCTCCAGGTCTAGAACCCCCAATCCCTTTAGCCGTATCAGTCTTATCAAATTTCCCCAAGCCCTTGAACCCTGGAACAGTCTTACCGGGTCCGCTGGGTGATCTTTCACCTCTAGACACATTGGAGTGGGGCACAGATGGGAGCAACAAGTCCTCAGCAGCCGTGTATCTCCCGATGAGGTCCACCAGTTGGCTTGCAGTTTTGGGGTCCCCATGGCTGACCCATTTCCTCAAAGCAGCAGGGAGCGCCCGTAGATAGTGGTCCATGACCACGCGCTCCACAATCTGGGGACCTGGCAAAGCCAGACTGTGGCCATTTCCTGGTAAGGCGAACAAGGTCGAACATCAGCAAATGGGGTGGCTTGTCGGTGCGATAGTTCCACTGATGCACGCATTGGGCCTGCACTGCCATGGTGACCCCATGCGTGTGGGCATCTCTGCCTTTAGAAAATAGGCTTTTTGGGGTTCGCCGGTCAAGAATGGTGCTAGCAGTCCCGTCCACTGTTCTTTTGGCCATCCTTCGTGAATAGCGGCACTTTCAAAGGTAGTAAGGTACGCCTCCATGTCACCCGCAGGTGTCATCTTCTGCATGTGGTAAGAAGTGCGTACCATCCATGCGTGGGAGATTAGCTCCTGGGGATCACAGATTCAGCATGGATGAAAGTTTCTTTTAAATCTGGTGGCTTACCAGGTTTATTACTTCAGGTTTTGCAAGTTCTAAACACAAACAAAAACAGAAAACAAAAGCTCGCGGTCTGGCGCTAAACTAAACATAGAGATTCCTCTCTATACAGTGTGGGGCTGTCCCCGACACCCACAGAACATAAGCACATTGCAAACCTTGTTCTTAGAATCCAAATTAGCACACAGAGCTCTCTCAGCTTTCTCCCTCTGAGATCCAGGATAAAGCTCTCCTCTGTTCTCTTTCTGGTCATTAAATGCAGGTGGAGAGGGGTTTCAGTGAACCAGATAGACTGGGCCGGAACCAGCTCTGCCACGGTGGCCGGCAAAACCCAGGTCGGTCTCTCGCTAGTCGCCTCAAACTGATTCCATGCGAAGCGACAAGTATCGCCTGTCCATTGTGGCGCCTTGCATAACCTCACAATATATATATACAGTATCTCACAAAAGTGAGTACAACCCTCACATTTTTGTAAATACTTTATTATATCTTTTCATGTCACAACACTGAAGAAATGACACTTTGCTACAATGTAAAGTAGTGAGCGTACAGCTTGTATAATAGTGTAAATTTGCTTTTCCCTCAAAATAACACAACACACAGCCATTAATGTCTAAACTGCTGGCAACAAAAGTGAGTACACCTCTAAGTGGAAATGTCCAAATTGGGCCCAAAGTGTCAATATTTTGTGTGACCACCATAATTTTCCAGCACTGCCTTAACCCTCTTGGGCATGGAGTTCACCAGAGCTTCACAGGCTGCCACTGGAGTCCTCTTCCACTCCTCCATGACAACATCACGGAGCAATCTTCTTATAGCCTAGGCCCTCTTTATGTAGAGCAACAATTCTTTTTCTCAGAACCATGTGCCATGTTAAACTTCACGTGACCAGTATGAGAGACTGAGAGTGATAACACCAAATTCAATACACCTGCTCCCCATTCATAACTGAGACCTTGTAACACTAACGAGTCACATGACTAACGAGTCACATGACACCAGGGAGGGAAAATGGCTAATTGAGCCCAATTTGGACATTTGCACTTAGTGGTGTACTCACTTTTGTTGCCAGTAGTTTAGACATTATTGGCTGTTTGTTGAGTTATTTTGAGGGGACAGCAAATTTACATTGTTATACAAGCTGTACACTCACTACTTTACATTGTAGCAAAGTCTCATTTCTTCAGTGTTGTCACATGAAAAAATATAATAGAATATTTACAAAAATGTGAGGGGTGTACTCACTTTTGTGAGATACTATATATATATATATATATATATATATATATATATATACACACAGTAAGGTCCATAAATATTGGGACATGGACACAATTCTAATCCTTTTAGCTCTATACACCACCACAATGGATTTGAAATGAATCAAACAAGATGTGCTTTAACTGCAGACTTTCAGCTTTAATTTGAGGGTATTTACATCCAAATCAGGTGAACGGTGTAGGAATTACAACAGTTTGTATATGTGGCCCCCACTTTTTAAGGGACCAAAAGTAATGGGACAGATTAACAATCATAAATCAAACTTTCACTTTTTAATACTTGGTTGCAAATCCTTTGCAGTCAATAACAGCCGGAAGTCTGGAACGCATAGACATAGACCAGATGCTGGGTTTCATCCCTGGTAATGCTCTGCCAGGCCTCTACTGCAACTGTTTTCAGTTCCTGCTTGTTCTTGGGGCATTTTCCCTTCAGTTTTGTCTTCAGCAAGTGAAATGCATGCTCAATCAGATTCAGGTCAGGTGGTTGACTTGGCCATTGCATAACATTCCACTTCTTTCCCTTAAAAAACTCTGGTTGCTTTCGCAGTATGCTTCGGGTCATTGTCCATCTGCACTGTGAAGCGCTGTCCAATGAGTTCTGAAGCATTTGGCTGAATACGAGCAGATAATATTGCCCGAAACACTTCAGAATTCATCCTGCTGCATTTGTCAGCAGTCACATCATCAATAAATACAAGAGAACCAGTTCCATTGGCAGCCATACATGCCCACGCCATGACACTACCACCTCCATGCTTCACTGATGAGGTGGTATGCTTTGGATCATGAGCAGTTCCTTTCCTTCTCCATACTCTTCTCTTCACATCACTCTGGTACAAGTTGATCTTGGTCTCATCTGTCCATAGGATGTTGTTCCTGAACTGTGAAGGCTTTTTTAGATGTTGTTTGGCAAACTCTAATCTGGCCCTCCTGTTTTTGAGGCTCACCAATGGTTTACATCTTGTGGTGAACCCTCTGTATTCACTCTGGTGAAGTCTTCTCTTGATTGTTGACTTTGACACCCATACACCTACCTCCTGGAGAGTGTTTTTGATCTGGTCAACTGTTGTGAAGGGTGTTTTCTTCACCAGGGAAAAAAATTCTTCGGTCATCCAGCACAGTTGTTTTCCGTAGTCTTCCAGGTCTTTTGGTGTTGCTGAGCTCACCGGTGAGTTCTTTCTTTTTAAGGATGTTCCAAACAGTTGATTTGGCCACACCTAATGTTTTTGCTATCTCTCTGATGGGTTTGTTTTGTTTTTTCAGCCTAATGATGGCTTGCTTCACTGATAGTGACAGCTCTTTGGATCTCATATTGAGAGTTGACAGCAACAGATTCCAAATGCAAATAGCACTCTTGAAATGAACTCTGGACCTTTTATCTGCTCCTTAATGGGATAATGAGGGAATAACACACACCTGGCCATGGAACATCTGAACAGCCAATTGTCCCACTTTTGGTCCCTTAAAAAGTGGGAGGAACATATATAAACTGTTGTAATTCCTACACCGTTCACCTGATTTGGATGTAAATACCCTCACATTAAAGATGAAAGTCTGCAGTTAAAGCACACCTTGTTCGTTTCATTTGAAATCCATTGTGGTGGTGTATAGAGCCAAAAAGATTAGAATTGTGTTGATGTCCCAATATTTATGGACCTGACTGTATATATGTATATAAAAGCATTGACTGCTAGTTGACTTTCTCTCATAGTAAAACCTACTTACCAGATAAGGCAAAACAACCTGTACTTTTAAAAGCTAATCAATCACCAGGCCCAGTTGCCATCATGTGAATTTCACAACGGGGGTCCCCAGTACACCTTCAGATTGGATTCACACCAGTCTGGTGCGAATTCCAGCTCCGTGCTCCCTGCAAAGAGATAAAGCAGCTGTTCATCGGCTCCTCTCCGTTCTCGTTCTCGCAGCGGATCAGCTGACCTGGATGAAGGGGGGGGGAGTTGTAGTAAGGAGGGGAAGAGATCCCTGTTCACAACAGAACACATCTGCGAATCAGATGCGTTCCCATTGATCAGAATGTGCCTGGAATTCTTGCCACACTGCACAGAAAATGCACGTTTTCTGTGCAATGCGGAGTGGGAATGCACCACACATATGTGAATCAGACCCATTGAAAACAACATGTTTTCAAATGGTCTGCGAATTGGATGCAGTGTAATCCGCATCCAATTCGCATAAGTGTGAACCCAGCCTTAAGCTAGTCAAAAAAGAAAAATGTTAAAAGATCGGTTTTCAGTTTAATACATTTGCCGTGCCAAGGCACCTCTGTAAAATGTGATTGCTAGCTTTAAACTATGGGTAACATTTATAGCGATGCACAAACTAAGAGCAGGCTCTTAGAGGCAACACCATCCCGAAAAGAACAGCAACCCACACCAATCGCTGTCATGTCAGGGTGAGGAGAGAATCACTAACGCTAGGTAAGCTTAGGCCAGAATGATTCAAAGCTCACCAAGGACTTTTTTCTCCTTTATTAACAGTTGAATGGAGAAGTGTGGACCATGAAAGTGGTGGGAGCGGCTGGCTCAGGGTCTCAGCGGCTCCCTGAGAGGCTGAGCCAGCTGCTGGTCCAGGCTCCTGGGTGGATCCCGACCATAAGGTCATAATCTTTCCTTCAGACCTACAGTAGTGATCTTTTGGGAAAAAAAATCCAAAAGATATTTTTTTCCCTACAGAAGTCACAAAGGTTAACTAAACATATCACTGTGTCCTGATCCAATCATTATCAGCTGGACTGTAACACAATCATTATTTAGGCCTCATTCACAATTGCAAATGGGACCAACTCTGATTTCCCATTGGACACTCAGCAGGTTTTCCTGGGAACAGCTGCGGGTGGGAAACCCCATTCAAAGCAATAGGAGGCTTTACAGCACAGCTGTTCGTATCCATTCAAATCGAACATGCAGAAATTACCTGTGGATTATCAGCCCTAAATGCAACAACCCATTGCTTTGAATGGGACTTCCCACCACATGTGTACTTTGATGAAACTTGCCATATTGAGAGCAGATTTAGAACTTGACAACTGCAACAAAACATAGAGTGATACTGAGCATATGAACTTAGAAATGTCAGGTTAGCATCTACCACATGTGTTTACTTGGGATGTAAATCTAACAGCTTTGTATATGTGTTATGTTTTAAATAGGTGCAATAACTATTTAAACAGGAATGAGTGCTTGACTGTGCTATGTTACATCAACTGTCTAAAATGATGACATAATGGTCACAAACTGTGAAACTTCTAATCTCTAATATCTCCTCTCTCCAGCCTGTTTCAGCATCTGCTGCACATGTGTTGGGTGAAGTGTGCAGAGAAAAACAGGAAGCGGCGATACCTCTGGTGCGACTCTTTTTACATTATGGGAAGATTGTGCCATTCATCAGTGCAATAGCAAATGCTGAAGTCAACAGAACACAGTGAGTGTCCGTTTTCTGCAGAATGAACCTGGGATTTCTACACCTGACTAAGTAGATGCCACCGCTGTTATCTTTAAAGTGCATTTGTCACTTTGTAGCAGATCATATGCTAAGAAGAGATTTTATTTTACATTTTTAAAAAGGTTTTAGTGCCTCTTATTACTGTTAGAAACAACTGGCATAAAAAACATTTTAACCCGCCACAGGTCTTTAGGAAGTTAGATTATTAAGTGTTCTAAGTCTGAAGGGCAGGCATACTTTGGTGCGCCACTCCATGCTATTTCAGGTGTTGCTGTTGTATTTTTAACTATATATGGGTACTTATTTATTTATTTATTTTGGGTGCTTATATAGCGCTGTCAATTTACGCAGTGCTTTACACATATATTATATATTCACATCAGTCCCTACCCTCAAGGAGCTTACAATCTAAGGTCCCTAACTCACATTTATATACTAGGGCCAATCAAAACAGGATCTAATTAACCTACCAGCTTGTCTTTGGAGTGTAGGAGGAAACCCGGAGGAAACCCACGCAGGCACAGGGAGAACATGCAAACTCCAGGCAGGTAGTGATTTGAACAAGTGACTCTTTTGCAGCTAGGCAAAAGTGCTATCCACTACACCACTGTGCCGCCCACTTATAGTATAATTGCCTAACATGCTGGAGAGCTAGGTGCCAGTTTCACTGATGTACTTAAAGTAAGCCTGTATCAAACTTGGCCAGTTCAATTCTGGAGGAGAACTACAATGCATCCGGAAAGTATTCACATCGCTTCACTTTTTCCACATTTTGTTATGTTACAGGCAAAATGGACTCAATTTATTATTCTCCTCAAAATTCTACAAACAATACCTCCTAATGACAACGTGAAAGAAGTTTGTTTGAAATCTTTGCAAATTTATTAAAAATAAAAAACGAAAAAAATCACATGTAGATAATTATTCACAGCCTTTGCCATGACACTCAAAATTGTGCTCAAGTGCATCCTGTTTTCATTGATCATCCTTAAAGCAGAGTTCCACCCAAAAGTGGAACTTCCACTCATCAGATTCCTTTCCCCCTCAGGTGTCACATTTGACACCTTTCGTCTTTCGTGGAGAGGGGGGGGGGGATACCTGTCCTTTTCCCCACATCTGGGACATCTGACATTAGAAGCCCGGCTCCCTCCTCCTCTGTCGCCGGGCCAGTGAGAAAGCACAGTGGCGGCTCGCGCATGCGCAGTAGGGGCCCGGGCGAAGCCGAAAGGCTACACTTCCGGGTTCTCTTGCCCTCAATGGCGGCGGCAACACTCAACCAGCTGATCTTAAGATTGGCGGCGGTGCCAACATCGCTGAGCTGCAGGACAGGTAAGTGTCCTAATGTTAAAAGTCAGCAGCTACTGTATGTGTAGCAGCTCACTTTTAATTTTTAAAGGGTCGGCGGCGGACTTCCACTTTAAGATTTTTCTACAACTTAATAGGAGTCCATCTGTGGTAAATTCGGTTGATTGGACATGATTTGAAGAGGCACACACCTGTCTATATAAGGTCCAACAATTAACAGTGCATGTCAGAGCACAAACCAAGCCATGAAGTCCAAGGATTTGCGTGTAGAACTCCAAGACAGGATTGTATTGAGGCACAGATCTGGGGAAGGGCACAGGCAAATTTCTGGTTCCAATGAGCAATGTGGCCTCCATCACATCACATCTGCCCTGCGGTCCACGGTGGTTCTTCCGGCTTCCTTGTCAGCTACAGAATGCCATCCAGCCTCTCCACAGCACCGGTGTCCTCTGTACGCAGCGCAATGTCCTGGGGAAGGATTGGAGCCGCCCCTCCTTGCATCAGATGAGCCTATTTTACTTTTTCTTCCTATGAGTGTTTTTACTCCTGTGATTAAACTGCTTGTTTTTAATACTACACTCAGGTGGCTCTTCCTGCTGTGCCTTTCCTGCCTGACACCACCAGTACAGCCCCCCCCCCCCCCCACTACACCCCTAGAAGTGAAAAAAGGTATTACTTCACTTTAAGTACAATTTCGTTTTACATACATGCTCTGGTCCCATGTGTGCTTAAAAGTGGAGTATGCCTGTATAATATTCTTTATTTTTAAAAAATAATTTTCCTAAAAAAATGTTTACAAAGTTCTCCCCAACTCAAACATAACACTCAATAAAATAGAAAAATTCCCAAAACTTCAAACACTATTAAACAAATGTGCAAAGCTACAGCAGCGCTTATTACAATCCAAAATAATCAAGTGTCCATCTCGTCAAATAATGCTCTCTTCATCACACGGTATGTGTCCCACCAGTGGGAATCATTCAATTCATTTTTTCTGTCTTTTCACCGCACCATATGACACAGACAGGTGTTCCACCACCCACATAGAATTGCACTCACCAGATTTGCCTCGCATTCTCATGCTCGGCAAAATTGCTTGTATGGCTCCATACACATAACAATCCTTCTGCACAGCTGCTTCATCAATTTTCCAATAAAAAGGATGTTGGAACTCCACCAATTAACAATATAGGATAGAGGGAAAAAAATGCCACATCATGCATTATCGTTTAAAACATGGCTTTATTTCCCCAATCTCCGTTCACATGTTATACTCACAAACATATCATGTCACGCTTGCAGATTAGTAAGGAAAGCACTGGGCAACAGAGGATCTGAGCATCTTGGTTGACTCCTAATACCACAACCCTCCGGTACCACGACCGTTCTACCCATACTGCAGGGAAGGTCCGTACCTCCTAGCCACGGCAGCTACACTTACAAGGTTGCCGTGTGGTTGTGTCAGACGCGTTTCGTCTAATGGACTTCTACCGTGACACACCATGTGGCCGGCAACAGGTGCTATTTAAAATTCCCTCCCCCATGCAAATTCTTTCTAGGGTGGGGGGCGTGTATCTCAAGGTGTCTCCATGCCGCTCATTCCATCTGCTTCCGGCATTTTGCCTTTATTATATTGCACATGATTAATTATAATCTATTTAAAATCACCCGACAGCATTGTATAAAAATATTATTATATCACATATCATAGTATGACCAAATATATGTCTCAAATTGCAGCAATATATCACGGATCATCAAAGATGTCAGCAAGGAAAGCTATATATGTATTCCTAAAAAGCAATATATCTGACACGAGTGAAGTACAATGCAATTATCAACAAAGTACGCATATCCCTAAAATCCTGTAAAATATAACACTGTGCCCGCTACATCCCGTCCAACTACTGGAAGGAGTTTATTACGAAAGAGCACTCGTTACCTTTTCAAACTCGATTAGCATTTTAATATATTAATCCCCCTTGATCTTAAACTCAACATCCGGGGTCACCCTCCTGATTACATAACAGCCAGAGAGATATCTCCCCTCTGTTGTCACTCCTCCCTATTTTCATAGCAGGTTAGTGAGTGATTAATATATTCTTTTATTTAGTTTTATTAGGTTTAGATGTCCCTATTTTTTTATGTCTATAAATGTTCAGTTCCATATTAATTCTTCATTTCAGTACAATACACTATCTCCCGCAAGGCCACAAGCCACCAGAGCATGTACGCCACAAATGTGGAATTACAAGTTAGAAATTCTCTGATCGTGAAAGTGTTTCCCTCACCGTTCGAGAAGGTGGTCAGTCCTCTATTTATAGTCTTAACTGTTCGGCACGCTCTACAATTTCGACAGGCAAAAAAGCCCTCTCTCCCCACCTGTAGTTTTTGTCGACCAGGTGCATCTAACATTTTTTTCACTATTTGATCCCCAAAATTTGGGGCTTTCCTGTAAATAAATTTGGGTGCATGGGGTAATAGAGGCCCCAAATCTTTATCCATCCCCAACACGTGCCAATGTTTACGGAAGATACTCTCTACTTCTTTATATTGACAATGGTAATCCGAGATGAATCTCCATTGGTGTGTATTCCTATTATTATCTATCTCTTTATCTCTCAAACTTTGTTCCCTTGGGATTGATTCCACTTCTTTTATGGCTTCATCTAGGAATGTGTCCTTGTAACCCTTCTCTCTGAATCTAGATTTTAAAATGTCAGCTTGTGTTCTAAAGTCTTCAATCCTACTACAATTATGCCTCACTCTCATGAGTTGTCCTTTAGGAATGTTCTTAATCCATAGTGGGTGATGGCCACTCCCCGCCGGTAGGTAACAATACCTATCAGTCGGTTTGAAGTATACACTTTTTTCTATTTTATTATTTATAATCTCAATTCCAACATCCAAGAAGTGTATCTTCTCATTACTGATCTGACACTCCAATTGGATGTTTTGGTTATTATAATTAAGGAACTGTAAAAAATCCTCCAATAATTCTCTTGTGCCTTTCCATATTATCAACACATCATCTATAAATCTTCTATAAAATAGTAATTGTGGTTTATCATGACAAAATATGGTTCTATCCTCCCATTCTGCCATAAACAGGCTGGCAATGCTGGGAGCGAATTTCGCTCCCATTGCAACGCCAACCTGTTGTGAAAAAAAATACTCCCTGGTACCAGAAATAATTGTGTGAAACACAGAAATCTAGTATCTTCCCCGAGACCCTTAAGAATTTACCCCCTTTCTGACCAGAGCACTTTTTGCGATCTGGCACTGCGTAGCTTTAACTGATATTTGCGCGGTCGTGCACGTTGTACCCAAACAAAATTAACGTCCTTTTCCCTCACAAATAGAGCTTTCTTTTGGTGGTATTTGATCACCTCTGCGGTTTTTATTTTTTGCGTTATAAACAAAAAAGAGGAACAATTTTGAAAAAAAACAATTTTTTTTATTTTTTTCTATAATACACATCCAAAAAAAATAATAAAAAAACTAATTTATTCATCAGTTTAGGCCAACATGTATTCTACATATTTTTGGTGTCTACAAACTATAAGAATTGATTTATTGCGTTTTTATTATTTTTCTTTTACTGCTAATGGCGGCGATCGTCGATTTTTATCGGGATTGCGATATTGCAGCAGACAGATCGTACACTTTTGACACTTTTTTGGGACCATTGACATTTATACAGCGATCAGATCTAAAAATAGCCACTGATTACTCTATGAATGTCACTGGCCGGGAAGGGGTTAACCGGCAGGGGGCAATCAAGGGGTTAACTGTGTTCCCTCAACATGTTCTAACTCTGTGGGAGCTGCGCTGGCAGGGACATGATGGATCTAACTGATCCCGATGACAGGGATCAATAGATCACTGTCATGCCACCTGACAGTTCTTCCCCTGTAGTAGGTGATTGTGGGTCGCCGGCGGACATCGAGTCCATCCGACCCATAGCCACACTCAGGGAGCGTGCGGCGGGCACAAGAGCACGCCGGCGGCGGTACGTGCCCGCCCACTAGCTGCGCCTGTGCGAATCGCCATTTGTATATGGCGCTACACTGCCACTCTGCAGCAGTAAGTATACGCGAGCCGGTTGGCAAGCGGTTAAAAACTCTAGTGCAATAAAACTGAAAAAATCTGAAAAACTCACTACAAAGCTACTGACGTTTTTAGAATGTTTTTTTGATGTCCTATGTGCATTAGGCCTTACATGCAAAGAAGCTGCTATCTTAGCCTCTCTTTGATCTGAAGTTTTTATGGGGCTGAACATGTGATCAGCTACAGTATGACACCAGCCATTTTATAGCTTGACAATTTATATGAGGGCCAACATAAGCATACTAACATAATAACTTGTAAGGGGGTTAGCTCGGCATCGGGTGTGTGTGACCCCCTGGAAGGGTTCACTACACAATTTAGGCACAGCGAGACAGCAGTTGAAGGTGAAATCAAAAAGTTGGTTTATTTACAATATTTACAATGTGAAAAACAGCAAAACAAAAACAAACAACAAAATAAATCCTAGGCCACTTGGCCACTGACTGCATGATAGGTTTCCCTGTCTGTCAGCTGGGAACATCCTACCACTGTACCTAGCTCCTACCTCTCACTGGGAAACTCAGCCTCACAGGCTTCTTACCAGACAAGATGTTTCACTCCCCAGTCTGCTGACACAGAAACTGGTTCCAGGGTGGAGCACTCACCTATGCCTGCTGGGAACTTTTGTAGAGGCCTTAATGAGCCAGCTCCACTCAGCTGGGCTCAGACCTCTACTCCTGTAAAGCTCCCAGCACTTCCCCCTAGTGGTAGAAATCCATGTAACTCCTGAATCTTGGGCAAATGTACCTGCCATCCTGAACGCAGCCAGGCGATTTTACCCACCTGCTGTCACAAACTGTAACACATGTTATTCAAGATATGTCTTGAATGTAACTATTTTAGTAGATAGCTAAATTGTTGGGTTTAATTCCACTTTAAAGTCAGCAACAACAAAACTCCACAGGATTCACTCCCACTTACAAAATACTTTTTTCCATTTACCAACAAATACTTACTCCATTTTCCAAAAGACCACTCCAAACTGGCTAGTATGAAATATTTGCCTCCGATACTTTGTCCTTAATTGCCTCCGATACTTTGACAAGCATTCCTTCTCCTTGATAGGTTGAGTCAACGTTATTAAAATAGATATCTGCCAAAAATACTCTACCTTTGTCATGGTGTAATGAAGCAGCCCCTGAAAACCTTTTTTTTACCCCAATTAACCATTCCATTCGTATTAGTATATGGTGTAAAAAAAAATCCTAAATTAACTTTGATCAGGCCTAAGGAAACAGGGGGACTTGCCCTTCCCTACAAAATTGTAGTTCTATACAGCCACTCTCACAACATTGGTTGACTGGTTTCATCATAGACAGGAAAAACTCTGGGATGACCTAGACTCTAGACTAGAGCATGGGTAGGCAACTTTCAAGAGATGGAGATCTACTTGAACAAGACTGAGGAAGTCAAAGATCACCAGGCACAGTAGCCCCGCCCCCCCCCAAAAAAACAAAACAGTAAGACCGACACCCTTTTTCAGGGTTCAGGAGTGCATTGCAGTCAGAATGCAAAGATCAGGAGTGCATTGCGGTCAGAATGTAGGGTTCAGGAGTGCGTTAAAGTCAGAATGCAGAGTTCAGTTGTGCGTTGTGGTCAGAATGCAGGGTTCAGGAGTTTGTTGCGGTCGGAATGCAGGGTTCAGGAGTGCATTGTGGTCAGAATCCAGAGTTCAGGAGTGTGTTGAGGTCAGAATACAGGGTTTAAGAGTGCGTTGTGGTCAGAATGCAGGGTTCAGGAGTGCGTTGTGGTCAGAATGCAGTGTTCAGGAGTGTGTTGCGGTCAGAATGCAGGTATCAGGAGTGCGTTGTGGTCAGAATGCAGGGTTCAGGAGTGTGTGGAGGTCAGAATGCAGGGTTCAGGAGTGTGTGGCGGTTAGAATGCAGGGTTCAGGAGTTTATCGTGGTCAGAATGCAGGGTTCAGGAGTGTGTTGCGGTCAGAATGTAGGGTTCGGGAGTGCGTTGCGGTCAGACTGCAGGGGTCAGGACTGCATTACGGTCAGAATGTAGGGTTCAGGAGTGTGTTATGGTCAGTATGTAGGGTTCAGGAGTGCGTTGTGGTCAGAATGCAGGGTTCAGGAGTGTGTTGCGGTCAGAATGCAGGTATCAGGAGTGCGTTGTGGTCAGAATGCAGGGTTCAGGAGTGTGTGGCAGTCAGAATGCAGCGTTCTGGAGTGTGTGGCGGTCAGAATGCAGGGTTCAGGAGTTTATCGCGGTCAGAATGCAGGGTTCAGGAGTGTGTTGCGGTCAGAATGTAGGGTTCGGGAGTGCGTTGCGGTCAGAATGCAGGGGTCAGGACTGCATTGCGGTCAGAATGTAGGGTTCAGGAGTGTGTTGTGGTCAGAATGTAGGGTTCAGGAGTGCGTTGTGGTCAGAATGCAGGGTTCAGGAGTGCGTTGTGGTCAGAATGCAGGGTTCAGGAGTGTGTTGCGGTCAGAATGCAGGGTTCAGGAGTGCTTTGCGGTTAGAATGCAGGGATCAGGAGTGTGTTGCAGTCAGAATGCAGGGATCAGGAGTGCGTTACGGTCAGAATGCAGGGATGGGGGGAAGTGGTGGGTGATGTGGAGGGTGGTAGAGGGCACTGCTATGGGGGTGACCCTGCCCATAACAGTGTCCTCTGTCCCCTTTGCATCACCCCCGCCCACACACACAGTGGTATCTTCTGCCCCCCCTTCCCTCCTCTCCCATAGCACAGTATCCTACCTGTTTCACAGAGGAGACCGGGAAGCAGCACTGTTCTGGATAGCGGGGGAGCTGGCAGAGTGACTTTTCATATTAGCAAGCTGGGGATTGTTTGCTTAGGACCACCCTGTGTGCTACCAACCAATCCCCAGTGGTTTAACATAGGTAAAAAAGTTTTAAAAAGTTTCTGCCAGCCGGCTCCTCCTCCCGCCCTCCGTCCTGAGCTTTCTTTCGGTTTCCTCTGTTTACTTATAACAGTGGCGGAGGAGGATGGAGGCGGGAGGGAGACGCTGTGACATAGTGGGCGCAGCACAGCCACGCAGGAGGCTTGAGACTGGGAGGGAGAAAGGACCGGCACATAGAGGACGGGTGTTGTTGGCGCAGGAACCTGTGCGCGGTCCACCTGCCGGCGGTCGACAGGTGGACAGCGATCGACGGGTTGCCAACCCCCCACCTAGAGGAACAAGTAATCTCTTGGACAAACAAAGAGGGAGAGTTGGGGACTTGGAATGAAGCATAGGGAGGGAACCAGATGCTGGTAAAAAGTGCTTCGTTTATTGATACAATGTATAGTCCACATGTAAAAAGTCATATCAGATATACTGAATGTAGGTTGTAAACATCATAATAACACATATTACATAGGAGAAAAACATATAAGCTGATGTTATTCCACATTACAGAAATGGCTCTCCAAAATACATCACATAAAATTCTTTAATTCTTAAAAACCATGTGTGCATGCATCTATGTAAGCTCTACATGTTTCTGGGATAAAACCACCACCATACAATGTCTATAAAACAAAAGGGTTTTAAATGTGTGTAAGACTCATAGCATATGGTAACTCACCCCCTATATGGGGAATGTGTATAGGCACATCCAGAGGAATGGGGAGAAACACATGGAAAGGGGGTAAAACCTCCCTACTTACATGTAAAACTCAATATCTCCAAGCGTGGGCTGCTAGGACATGTGGAAGCTGCATCCAAACTGCTCAAGCCGGGAGCTGAGGGGGTGGAAGACCCAGGGCCAAACAAGCCCCCAAACCCCCAGAGGGACAGGCCGCCCACACTGGCTGGGTAAAGAGTGTATATGCCCAGGGCTCCAGGAGATCTGTGAAACAATATGGAGATATGGGGTATGAAAATGTCTGTGTATAGAGTGTCACAAAGACATAGCCCATAGGTGCTAGTGTGTTGAAGCAAAGAGTGAATGGGAAAGAGGCAATCACCAGGGACAAGTGTGCAGCACAAAGCCATAGCATAAAAATGATACGAGCCAAATAGGCTACCATAAGAAAAATGTGTATGTGAAACAACAAAGTGAGTGTCATCATAGAGAGAGACACTAGACCATGATTACCTGCATAATCCCCAGTGCAGAGATAGCCTGAAAGGGTGTGGTGCACAGATTCCCAAACAGCTGATAGCCAGTGGAGCAAGCCAGATCCAAATGGGGATTAAGTAGAAGAGAAGTAATCTCTTGGAACCTCACTAAACTGCATTCTATGCTGATTTTCACTACCTCCATCCTGATTTCCTGGCATCATCTCATATGGAGAGGATATGAATCGGCTAGACTAGGTCCTTTAACACCCTTGTTCCGTTACGTGGACTTTTCACTGACTTTACATAAACCATACTTCTTAATGTGGCAAGGGCAAGATAACACCAATATAGGGTTGCCACATCGTCCCTTTAATCCAGGACACATATGAATTGCACAGGTTCTGAGGCTTTAATACAGATAAGGCACCAAGTGAGTTTAATTACCAACTTAATCAGCTACAGAACCTGTGTAATTAGTATGTGTCCTGGATTAAAGGGATGATGTGGCAACCCTACACCAATATACTTTACACCCTACACAATAACAAAATATGTTCTTCGAATTACCTATTTCCTTTCATTCCCTAAATATTTGCATTGTTTGGACTTTTCCAACTCTCAGTATTCATAGGCTCTTTCCCATCCATTTCTCCTTTCACTAGACCTCACGCCACCTTTAAATCCCTCCTGCTTCAGTACCTAAACCAACACACATCCTCTCATGTCTTCACAAGCTGCTGCTTCTTGTAACAATTTTGGGCAGACCTACATATACTAAGACATAGGAATTAGAACAACATTTGCCCATTGATTGGGAAAAATTCTTAACCATAACCTCATCCTTAACCACCATTTCCAGAAAACTACAAGAACTCAATTATAAAATCATATTGAGATGGTACTTCTATCGCACAGACATTCATGGCTATGACCCTGCATTCCCTGTCTCCCATGTCTTAAAGAATGAATACATGCTTCTTGATTGAACCTTTCTTGAAAAGGATTTTAGGTATGTAGAAGCTGTTGTAGATGTAGAATTATCTATGCATCACACAACTCCCAAATCTTACAAATATTAAACATGGTCTCTTGCGCTGCTTCTTAGCTGCAGCACACATGGTCATCTCCAGACACTGGAGACTACCACAACCTCCCATTTGTTTTTGAAGTTAGCTCAAAAGTTTTAAAGCAGCTGTATTGGATAGTGTCTTGGGAGGAGGGAAAAAATGAACCAAAAATATGTCCCAATGGAACCACGTTAAGTCCTTGGCAAACTTTATATCCTACTGGTAAGCCACAAATCCCAATCCCTCCCCACACCTCTCCCTTAAAATGCATATCTTACTTCTCCCATGAAACCTTCCCCCTATTTCTCTCCTTTTCTTGACCCCCTCCCCATGTTCTCCCACTGTCTCTTCTTCTTTTTCCTCCCCCTAAACCCTCCTTACCCCCCCTTTTTCTGGATTTTCCAGTTACAGGTTTTGCTGATTCCTTTTGCTATGAACCTTCCGATTTACATACATGGATCTGCAATCATAATAATAACACTGTCTACAGCTAATATGTACTCACAGGGGGTGCAATGGCGTCTGTCTTTGGATTTACAACATTATATACAGTACATTACATGCATAGGTCCTACCTATGTACTGGCCTATATGAAAAAAATTATGACGAACAATATAATGTTCATACAAACAAAATGCTAAATATATTCCTGATAGCTCTAAGCGGCGCTAAAGGTATACATTTAAAGTGTATAATCCAGATAGTATAGACCATTAAGTCCACATAGAAAAAATAATAGTAAAATAATAAGCAAAGTTCAGAGTCCAAATATAGGAATAGAAGGTGCTCGTGAGGAAATAAACCACTTCAACAGGACCCACATCCACTTCACAGCAGAGTTAAAGTATGTCTCAGATGGTTAACTGTTATCCCTCTTCAATTTCACCAAGTGTTGTCATGCAGGTGTGCAGATAATCAAGGTGGACCCTTACCAGATTGTGTGGCTAGGCATTCATCATGCTCTAGCTAAACCGCTTGTTGTGCTAATTTGCACTGAGTCCTCAAACTGCTTCTCTTGGGATTTCAGAATAGTCGCATATCATAGAGGGAGTAAAAAAGAACTCGCATAGCATGATATCTTTGGTGACTTTATTTTCCAAATAAAACATCCCATAAAAACAAATGCTATATGCATAGCCCTTTAAAATTCCATGCTTCTCATATTGCACTCACTAATGGTTTAAACACTCTTACCAGATGGTAGATGTTATGGTGCTTTGTATGTCCTTTAGAATACATATATAACAATATAATGTTCATGTTATTGTTTTTTTTTTTGTTTCCCTCTAGAATGAAATGAAAATAAATTACACATAAATGTAAAAACCTAAAAACTAAAATAATATAAATTAAGCCATAATAGTGTTCCAGTTTAAATAACACAGGGCCTAAAAGGGACCCCATACAAAACAAAATACTTGGAGGTAGTGGTCGAGATCACTCAGAGATAACTGATGCACCCTTTGAGGATGAAGCTAAAATGTATCCAGGCTATAGATGTTGAATTTTGTATTGATGCTCAATTATTCTGTAAATTGAGCATCTGAATATTTATAAGGTATTGGCAAGTACAGTAGGTTTGTTCCCTATTTACATACTTTGCATAATACTATAATCCAGCTGTATGCAGCAGTGCTAGTTACTGTTTATAGTGCAGCACTGGCATGGCCCAGGCTCTCCTGCCCTCCAGATATGTGACCTCTGCACATAGGGTTGGCATTGCAAAGCAGGCCCTGCATTGCCCATTCTGTGAGTCGGAATGTGCAGAGTTGCTGGCAATGATTACAGTTACCCTCGTTGTTCATAAAGCAGTCAGAAATTTTACTATATTGATATACAAAGTATATGAATGAGGAACAAGACCTGCTAACAGTCACAAACTCCTTGCAGATTAATAAAAAATCTAAAAATAAAATATAACATTTGTAGCTTGGGTACAGTTCAACTTTACATGTACTAAATATGTCACATCTAAAGACTTCTTTTTTCCCAAACTAAACAAGCCAGTTTTCTCACCTTTCGTTATAAGTGAGATCCCCATTACTTTTATTAATCTGGCTGGTCACCTCTAAACCCCCTCCTCTCCTTATTAAACTCTTCTATTTCCTTCTTGTACATAATATTAAAAATGTTACCTTACATTTGATTTATGCCAGGGCATAGCCCTGTGTGTTGCCATGTGGAAATTATTTGGCCACATGGGACAGCATCCTGTTGTGGAAACCCACTGTTGAATTTAAACTTCTTTATGCTTCATTGCCATAGAAATCTGTGATGACAAACCATAAAGCAACTCAGTGCAGTCACATCACATTTTGCAAGTACTGCTATTCGCTGCAGGAGGGAGGATATTTGACAGGCTGTCATTCATCCTCTAACTTTCAAGGTGGCCAGTGAATTTTAGAAAGCAGTGGCACTACAGCTGTTATTTTCTTAATCATGGCATAATTCTGGAATAATGATTAACTGACTTGAGTAACATAAAATTATAAATTAATCATTGCTGTAATAACCGGTGTGAAAATGTAAGTTGTATGAGGTTAAAAAAAGGTTTCATGGAAAAAGCTGCATTTCTTGCTCTGATTATAGTGGTAGTGATTATATCATGTATGTGGAGTGAGTCAATTTGGTTTACATAGTGGGTGCATCAAACTAAATCAAGATTAACTATATATATATACTTGCATCACGCTTTTTAGCTCCTTGTTTATATATCCCAAGATTGTATATGCTTCTTCAGCTCCAGCTGTATGTTGAGTGCTGCTGTTTAGTTTAGGTAGATCTAAACCCTAACTGGACAATCTTTATCTTGCTAAATCACTGTGTATCAATTTTTATGGTTTTCCCATGGATTTTGTATTCTTTTCTTTGATCTCAGTGTTGTTTATGTCCTCTAGCCTCTTTCAGCCACTCCCTGTCTATATGCACTTGCTCCAGTATCGGCTACACATCATTGCTCTGGACCAACTTGATGATAGTGACAATGGTGGACCATTCCTATGCAATGTGTATCAGCAGAGCAACCTGTAGTTTCCATCAGGATCACCAGAAAAAGGGTGATAACACAGGAGTACAACTGGTTAATAGTTGTCACCCCATAACAGGAAGTGCCTGCACAAGGACTTACTTGGCAAAATCATGAAGTATTCTTTTAGAGAAAGCTATAGGTTTAAAAAAAGTTGAAAGCAACCTATGAAAAAACATTAGCATGTCCAGATTATAAAAGAGTTAATGATTGGGTCTGGATCTATTTTTAATAGTAACCAGTATTCTCAAGTCCTTCCACAGCAATGTATGGGAGCACTGCTAACACAGCCTGGAAGAACACCCTCCGCACAACTGTCCCTCCAGAAGAGTAAAGCTACCTTCAGGGTGGAGAGCAGTATGTACGCATTTTACAATGTGTGCGAAAACTTAGAAAACCAAGCGGCAAAAGTGTTGAAGTTATAGCCCTACAGTTGTTGAAATAAAAATAAATCTCAGGGCAGTACATTGTTTTTAGTTAGTCAGCTGACTTGTCCACCTAAATTTTGAGAATAAGCAGTGAACTACAAGCATTGTGTGTAGAGCCTGTGTCTGAAATATGGCTGTCCCTATGTATACATTTAATGAAAAATTATACATGTAATCAAAGATTAGTTACATCGAGCTGATGCCTCTTGCATGTATAGTACAAAAAAAGAAAAGAAAATACTATACATTACCTTTTAAAGCAGATTTGTCAGACATTTCACATTTTAAAAGTAAAATGCTGCCTAAAGGTGGGTACACACTGTAAGAAAATCGATCGGTTTTCCTCAATGTTTCACACAAGTGAAAACTGAGGATGTACGAAAATTCTAGTACGACAAAGGTTTTTTTTTTTTTTTTTTTCAATAATCTTTTATTGAAAGAGGGAAAAAAGAAGTTTTTACAGAACATAGTCATGTTATTTAACGGTGTTACATGTATAGTTGTTGATACAAGGTTTGCATAAAGTTCAAACAAATAAAATTCAGTCTGTAAACAACAAGGTGATTCCAGAAAAGTGGTTGCAGTTCAGAGTACAGAAGTATGTATTTATAGAGGGGTTATTTTGGTGGGTTTAGATCTTGGGTCAGGAGGCCAAAGGTTTTTATTGTTTATTGTTTCTGATCATGCACAGTCTTTTCATATCAGTTTTTTCGAAAACAGTACACATTAAAGAAAATCGTTAGTTCTGTTCACGTATGAGAAAAATTTTACAGTCTTTCCCTTTGGAACTTTTTGTTTGGAAAGTCTGAATCGGATGTCAAAAGTTGAGTACAAACTATACGAAAATCGTGCCTCGTATGGAATTTTCCTTCCAATTTTGATATAGTGTGTACCCTACTTAAATTTAAACACCACAAAGATGCCTCTTATTACTTTTTTTATCTTCTGCATGATGTTTTGATTATTTATTAAATGCTGGCCTTTCAAAATTTTGGATTAAGCCTCAGCTGTAGTTGCTAGGAAGGGCACTGTTACTGGACAAGGTGATGATGCTTACTACTAAGTGGAAAGGGCCTTTCTCTGATGTAAAGCTTTTCTCTTGTACTAGACTAAATAATATTGAATAGCGATCTTTGCCACCACTTTATTAGTACAGATGGCACTCAAAAGCATTAAAGTTCCCAATTCAACTATACCCTAACAACTGCTTGAACAGAAACACATTATCATTGTACCTACATTCATGACTCTCCTTCATTACAGTATTATGGTTACATCTAAGTGGGGTTGAACATAAAGTCTTCATTACATACAATGCAATTGCACAACCAACAAAAAATATATTTGATCAGCAGTCTGTAAGCTTACAACCCCTTCTTAATGGAAACATGATATTAAATCCATCAGTATGTTTTCAAGTCATTAACTTATTTACACTGTAATTCTTCCTTCCATAGAAAAACTGCATTCTTTGTGGACTTTTAATGGAATGTTATACAATCATGCATAGCACCTACATTTACAATTTCTCCTGTTTTTTAGCATGAAATGTATATAGTATGCATGCATGTATCAGCATGAATACAGCTCTTCATGCATCCGTTGTATGAGGATTAGCTGAAAGGTATCTTGGAGGTCAGAAGGCTCATCCTATGACTCAGGGTTCCATAACCTGAATTCTGTTTGTGCTGGTCACCCACTTGCAGTTTTCCCCAGTTTCAGGCTGTATAGAATATAATCAATGATGGAATATTAAAATGTCTAATATTCAGACATAATTAAGCATTGAACTGAGCAACATTGTGATTTGCCCAGGAGAAAAGTACAAATTAGTTCTCCGAGATGTTTGGAATGACCTACCTACCGAGTTCCTTCAGAAATTGTGTGCAAGTGTACCTAGAAGAATTGAAAAGTTGGTACTGTTTTGGAGGCAAACGCTGGTCACACCAAATATTGTTTTGAATTTCCCTTCTGCTCATTTACTTTATTTTGTTAATTTTTAATAATAAACTATTAACACTTTTATTTCTGAAAGCATTCTTAATTGACAGCATTTTTTCACACCTGCCTAAAACTTTTACACAGTACTGTATATATACATATATATATATATATATATATATATATATATACAGTATCCCAGGTTGATGTACTACTACATTGACACATGCAGAAAACCTAACTTTTCAGACAGCGCACAGATCTCAGATTGAGTTACTAGGGATACTGTGGGCCATATATTTACGTCTCTGAGCCCAATTAGTGGGGCAATTTATGTATATTGAAATGTGCTGATAATAATTTTCCAAATCTGACCTGCAATATATTTAAAATATATTTTTTCTTTTCTAGGGATCCAAACACAATTTTTAGAGGCAACTCATTAACATCAAAATGTATAGATGAAACAATGAAACTGGCTGGGATGCATTATCTGCAAGTTACATTAAAGCCAATTATAGATGAGGTAAATAATATTTCTGTCCATACACATGTAAGGTTTAGTTGTTTCCCAAGATTTACTGTGTTCTGTTAAAAAAAATTCAAGTTGTCCAAAAGTTGCTATACACCTCCCTTCCTTCCATATAACGTGTGCTTCATGTACAAATGAAGATATGCACAGTTGAAGTGCACCAGTGTCCAAGCTATGGCCATTTAAATATTTACCGTATATGCAGTTTAAAACAAAGCCATTTTTTTTTGTTTAATTTTCTTTTTATCAAAACAAAGCCATCTTTGATATCTCTAGATGCATATGCTATGAAGTAATTCATTCTCAAATATATTCAAAGATCACACCAAAGACTCTAAAGTCCATTTTCATTTGGTTTCTAATAGCATAGAAAACCTACTGTGTGTTTACATTAGAGGGTTAACAGGTTGCAAAGATTCTGCTGCAAAAGAAAGTAATAGGAAAAAAGATTACAGTGCCTCTGGTGACAACTTTGAAGATTATTTTCTCCACGAAGCCTACAGATACAGAAGTGGATGAAGGCTAGTAACTTTATTGTTTGTTCAGAATACTGCATGTACTGTAAATATGTTAGTCTGAATAGACTTAGCACAAGTTCACTTTAAAGTATCTTGCCTTTTGAGAACTATGGGTGCTGCCATTAGTAACCTCCCTATAAAGATGCTAGCCCCCTGGCTGTTATGCTGACTCTCTGGATTTGGGTCTTTCTGTGTCCTTGACCTAGGACAAGTATGCAGATCAGGAAAGGTGAGCCTGTCCAATCATGTTCAAGGGAAATTGAAAATCAGGGTTTTTGCTAACACATGATAGGTAGACATAGCTTTACCCTATTTTCTAAGCTCAGTGAACACTCTCTTTGCTAAGTGAACTGTAGCTACTCCATTAGTAATTTAGCATGGTGCTGAAGCTAAAGGGTAAGTATGACAGCCAAGAAAAGGTCAACTATAGCAGCTTCTTTGTCCTTGTCATCTTAAAATGACTATTTCCATGACATACCAAGGATTGAGAGCATCTAGTCTCTATACCAGACCCCATTTCTCCTTTCTTTTCCTGGTCCTATGGGTGGTGCTCAGTCCTTTTCTTATGAGGGTGCTTTTTATGTTTATTTGTATATGTCAATTTTTAAGACAATTTTGCAATAAAGTATATTAATTTTAATTTGTTGTATCTCAATCCATTGGTGTGCCCATAAAGTCCAGCTATTTTTTTGGGAGACTAGTTCCTCTCAATCCTTGGTATTGACAAATTGGATGTTGGCATGGTGGGGGTCCCCCTTTGCTATATTTCCAAGACATTTCTGAATTGAAACATGAAGTATACTCCAGGGCATTGGAATCAATCTGCAATGGGGACTGCACAGATGAATGGCTCCAGAACACTTGTTCGGTACTCAAATAAAACCTGCAAATGTGGCTCGTGTTTTTGCAGCAAAAAGTCACCTTTTTTGTGCTGGTACCATAAAGTAAACCTGTCATAAGAGAAACATGGAGGTTGCCATTAATAACCTGTCTGGTGGCCTTGCTGAGTCTCTGGAGTCATTGACCATATACAGATAAGTTCTTCTGACTTTTTTTCTGGCTTATTTTTTTCAGGTCACTAAAACATTTCTATGTCCACTTTTTTCTGCATGATCACAGCAAAATACAACATTTAGCTGGCCGACAAAAATAATCTATACCATCCTTTCATGTCATCTCAGAAAGTACTGCTGCTTAAAGTACACACCCATCTATTTATTTTGGAATTTTGGTCATATGGAGAATGCTTCTGTGCCCCAATGGGCCTTTACAGCTGTCCAGGATCCCAGCAAAAACATGTGGTCCACATCTCTTCGTTGAGCCTGTACCTCTATATATGCCTATGGAAAATACTGTAGGAAGTTGATGACTCCATTCATTCCCTATGCAAGCCCCCAGTAGTTTCATCATGTGAAACATGCCTTCCAGAGAGTAACAGCTCACAAGTGTTGTGGCTGCTCTGATGGTTGGGCTCTCCAGGATAATGGGCAACAGATTAGACCCAGCAGAGAGATGAACTCCTTGTTTGGCCTACAAGAAAAATCGATTGAGCTCCTGTTTAAAGTTATCTTTTATGTGGTTATAAAAAGGCTTGCCATAAGCCCAGTGGGCTGCATATAACTGGCTCTCCAGTGCTTGCTGGCTTTGATTATTTCCCAGCATGCAATATGTGTGTCCCGTGAGTTAATGCTCAATGACAAATTCCAGCATATATTATTAAAATGACTCTATTCCATCACAGACTAAAGAGAGGCACAATGTGCTGCCTTATATTTTACACACTGAATGAAACTAAAGAGTTCTCTCTCCTTGACACTGACACTGATTTTCTTTTTCCTCTTTACATGAAAGCTGTTTTTGCACAGAAATGTGCTCTCTGCAGAAATCTTGACAAGAGCAGGCAGCCTCTAAAAATACATGGGGAATACATTTATGTATCGCAAGGTTTCTTGCCAAAACCATTACATCTGGGTTCCATGGAAAACAAGGAATTCCATGTGAGCTTTCATTATTTATTATGAAGCTCCAGGCAGTTGTTTAAGTGTTTGTAATCTGAACTGACCAACTGTGCATGTAACTAATTATAGCTGTTTATCAGAATGCAGCGTGGCATACAGAGTTAACACATTCAAGGCTGTATGTGCATATTTCTGCCACTTAGCTTGGGTTCAGAGTAATCAAGACCTAGCATTCTAAACTCTCACCCTTGGCACCATCATGGCTGTAAAATCACATAATGCTGTATATTACAATGTGACACAAACGTAATGCATTTTTTTCTCAGTTTTCATTTCCTTCTGGTCCCCCATAACTTTGTTAAATACCAATCAAATTGAACTAGTGCTAACTTAATTTATTGTGTTGATAAGATGATTTGCTGTGTGGACATTTTTTTCATCAAGGAAAATTGGTTGGATTTCTATCATCTGTTTTCCTAAATATTTATCTACTAGAGATGGGAGAACTGATCCTCTTAATTCAAAATAAAAAAACCCTCCTTATTGATACAGGCTAGACTCACCAGACACACAGGCTGCTATCCCCATACCAAGCTTACAAGCTCCTGTTGTGTTGCTACGTGCCAGTTATACTATGCAGAATTGGGCAAGTGCTTCAAGAGGAGCCCATTTTTTTCAAAATGCCAAACCAGTGCTGATAGGCATGAGCCACTTCTGCAACACCGGTGCCCCTGTACAGTGGATTCACACATGCTGAAAAGTATCCGGCACTTTTTCGGAGCAGCAGTCTATTTGAGTTCTGACTTATCTCCTTAGAGTATTGAGCCATTGAGTTGGCGTACGTCCCAACCCCTTGAGTGGTTGCATGTATATTGAATTATTCGGCTGAGTATTCAGAATTGGTTCTGTCGTTCAGAAATAAAATGAAAGAGAAATGCAGAGCAAAGAGGTTATATTGCAGTAAGTAAATTTAACTATTTATTAAAAAAATGTATAAATGCATCCACAAACATGGTGAGGGAGCGAACATGTAGTGTGGTATACTGGCAGCTCATTTGACCATAGGTCCACTCTGAGTGCTGGGGAAATCTGGCCAGGCTAACCCAGAGCAGTGTGTTTCTCCCAACCAGATCGGCCAGGCTTCCCTAGCACTACTGAGCCTCAGAGCGGACCTGTGGCCACATCAGCTGTCGGTATACCACACTATATGCTCTCTCCTTCACCATGTTTGTGAGTGCATTTATACATTTTTTAATTAATAAATAGTTACATTCACTTACTGCACTGTGATCTCTTTGCTCTGGACTTCTCTTGTATACACGATCCTAGAGCTTCCTCTGGTCATCTGGCAGCATTGGATCTTTGCACCTTTAAAGAGATGTCGGTTTCATAGGATTACGCATGACCAATTCGCTAATTAGCAGGGCTTCAATATAGTGCATTTTTTTCAATGTATTTCATGTGCATTAGGAAGCACTACTGTATGCCTTATTGGCTATACTGTATGAATAGTGGTATTTAATTGGAACTAGGATCGAGCGCCTGCTTTTATTTTTCCTGTCATTCAGAAACGCCTACCAAGCATCTTTCTTTCAGCACACGTGAACAGAGTACTAAAGCAGCAAAAAACTAAACTGAAACTTTGTTTATGTGAGTGATAAGGCAATAACTTAAATGTGTATATTTTTATGAAATCCACAAATTGCTAGAATGAGATATTGCTGCATACATAGCTGTCTCCTGTTCCATAGTCCTATATAGAGAACACTGCGGACTTTGATGAGCCTCTAAAGTTTCCATAAGCATTCTTCTTTGTGCCAGGATTTACAGCATTAAGCAGGAAGCCATAGGCTACTCTGGGCTGCAAGGCCTCTCTTTACACAAATAACCATCACTGCTGTCAGCCATACACATGGAGATTATGTCTAGAATGCCCTTATTGGGCCACAGCATTCAGTCGCATAAACCCCTTGAAGCTGATCATTGAGAAGAGGGGCGCTCAAACATTCCATAGTCATCGTGTTTTCCTGATTACAGTGGCAATAGGCCCAAATTATCCAACACAACCTATTCCTGTGAGGACAATAAGCTCAGGGTGGCTGGGTAAAATTGCTTAAATCTACATATGGTCATATGAAGTCCATATGCAATATGAGGGAAATATAAAAGTCTCCGGGCTGTAATGATGATCTTATGGGTTTGGGTCAGTGACCTAAAACAAGTATGCTGCAAGAGAAGCCAAAATTTCTGACCTGCGTTCTTGTTTTAGGCTAGTGACTGGGAATGTATGAGTATAAGCCCTCATACACACGGGTGTTTTTTAACGCCACGTTTTTGGGCATTTTTTATAGCTCTCCGTGTTATTCAATGGCCCTCTAAAAATGCAGACGTTTTTGAGCAGTAGAGGGCGTCGGCGTTAGTGAGCTGTAACTAGAACGCGGGACCAGAGCGTTCCGAGGCTGCAGCATTAAGGCGTTTTTGACGCTGAGCCAGCAAAACGCTCAATAACGTGACTTAACATTGTATACACAGCGTTAAGCCTCGTCAGGTGTTCTATTCAAAATCAATGGTTCCCTATGGGAGCCCATTGATTTGAATGGAAGTCGCACCAGAAGTTGGATCGCGATGATCCGACTTGCGGAGAGACTTGTGTGCTAGGGATCTTGAAGGGAAACCCCCTCAAAAAATTTGCGTGGGCTTCCCCCCCCCAAGAGCATACCAGGCTCTTCAATCTGGCATGAATTTTAAGGGGAACCCCCACGCCGAAAAAACAGCGTAGGGTCCATATCCATACCAGACCCTTATCCGAGTACACAGCCTGGCAGGCCAGGAAAGGGGGTGGGGATGAGCGAGTGCCCCCCCCCTCCTGGACCGTACCAGGCCGCATGCCCTCAACATGGGGAATATGAGTGCTTTGGGGCAGGGGGGGCTCTGCGCCTCCCACCCCAAAGCACCTTGTCCCCATGTTGAAGGGGACAAGAGCCTCTTCCCGACAACCCTGGCCATTGATTGTCGAGGTCTGTGGGCGGGGGCTTATCGGAATCTGGAAGCCCCCTACCCATTTACCTGCAAAAAAAGTGTACAAAAAACACACTACACAGCTTTTAAAAATATTTTAAATTAAATTAGCTCCAGCGTCTTCTCCCTCTCTGGCGTCTTCTTTCTTCGGCTCCTTTGGGGGGTCTTCTGTCTTCTGAGGGGTCTTCTGCGGAGTTTCTGTCTTCTGAGGCATCTTCTGTCTTCTGCTCTTTTGCCGCTGTCTCCTCGGCTAGCTTCTCCTT
This sequence comes from Glandirana rugosa, assembly GCA_018402905.1. Taxonomy (NCBI): domain Eukaryota; kingdom Metazoa; phylum Chordata; class Amphibia; order Anura; family Ranidae; genus Glandirana; species Glandirana rugosa. Next base: position 888,119 of record BLSH010153469.1, read on the forward strand.
CTTTGACGTCAATGCAAAACGCCGAAAAGAACGCTGATTTTTCCCTGACGTCGGGCCCGACGTTTTGCTTATTTTTTTGCATACGCCCGTGTGTATGAGGCCTAAAAGTTAGAGAATTAGCATCCAATAAAATAGCCTTCTAGGGAGGAGGTCAGCAGCGGCAACATATGTTCTTTAAACCAGTGTTTTTCCAGCCAAGGTACCCAATAAAATTATGCACAATCTTGAGGCGCTCCTAACAGTTTTACATATTGCATACCCACACATAGAGCACCTAACATTGGAGATAATTTATTCATGCAAAGCAAATACACTTTTGCACACTAGTACTGACTAGTATTCCAGCATTTCTTTTTCCTCATTTTCTCTCCACCATGCAGCTAACATGGCACCAGTGCTGACAGAGAGGCAAAGGGGGGAAATCAAACAAGGATGCTGTGCTGGTGCCAGACGTCCCTGCTTATCAACCGACGACATCAGAAATTGTTAGGACACTGGTGGCTGGCCCACATGGTGCCCAAGGTTGTAATGATGCACAATGAAAACCTGCGACCTTGTATAACTAAAAAGACTGGCTTGCACACATTTTTTTGGCAATTTTTAGGCATTTTGATAACTGCTTTAAGACCGCCCCACACAGATATACTGCGGCAGGGCGGACCTCCAGCGCAAAATCACATACCTGTACGTGATTTCGTGCATGGGGTCTGGGGGCACGTGCACTGGCAGTGACCCTCTCCCCCTCTGATTGGACATCGCGTCCGCCGGGACCCGCTGATCATTCTGAGGAGAGGCAGAATGGCTGTCTGCCTATGTAAACAGATCGCCCCTGATGTTAACCCCTTCCCTGCCATTGTCATCGGTACAGTGACAGTGCATTTTTTTTTAGCAGTGATCACTGTAATAATGTCACTGGTCCCCAAAAAGTGTCAAAAGTGTCAGTCAGGTGTCCGATTTGATTTGATCTCCGCCATTACTAGTAAAAATAAATAAATAAAAGTTTCATAAAAATATCCCATAGTTTGTAGACGCTATAACTTTTGCACAAACCAATCAAAATACACTTATTGGGATTTTTTTAAACAAAAATATGTAGCGGAATACATATTGACCTAAATGGATGAAGAAATTTGATATTTTTACATTTTTTTTATTGGATATGTTTTATAGCAGACATTAAAAAATATTGTTTTGGTTTTTTTTTTCAAAATCGTCAGTCTTTTGTTGTTTATAGCGCAAAAAATAAAAAACACGGAGGTGATCAAATACCACCAAAAGAAAGCTAGACAGGGAAGGGCAGTAAACCTTCCGGGGCTTAAGTGGATAAGAAACCCTTGTAGAACTCAGAAGGCACCCTGGTTTAAAAATAGGAGCTAAGTAAGGTAATATAGTTACCATATTCCTTGATTCTCCAGCAGCCAGCGCTGTTTGATTCTCCCAGGTTGTGGGCAGGCCATCAGTGTCTTCCCATATAATGCAGAACTGCTGGCCCTGCATTGTGCAGGATGACATCAGAGAGCTGCAACTGGCCAGGCAGGCTCCAGGGACTGATTGCATGAAGTGGAGGAATAATGTGGGAGCGAGGAATAAGGTATATATTTTTACCTTTATCATCTCTGAAAGAACAGCACTTAATAGCAATGTCAAAATAATGCCAAATATATAGATTCTATATCCTGTATGTGTGAATGTACGTTTCCCTTAAATAACAGCATCCAATATATATATTTTTTTTAACAATCATTTTATTTAACTCTGCGTACACAACTCATCTCCTGCTTATGTCAGACTATAGTGTCTCTAGCAGTCATACAGGCAGTGGTTACACCCTGTTTATATCTCCTTTAAGAGAAATACTGGTCAACCTGAGACTATAATCTCATGAGACTCTGACTTATCAAGAAGTAACCGCACATTTCCTCTCCCAGTGACTCAGCCCCTGCAATCTGTGAGGCCCATCGGTCTTTAGGGAGTTCAGCCTTATCACACAGGAACAGTAATGCAGTGTGCCCTCTGTTGGGCAAAGCATGTCATGTTCTGATATTGTACTACACGTGCCTTTTTATTTTATTATTTAAATGGGCAAAGGCAGGGACACTCTGAATCTAAATCAGTATATTGGCATATATAAGTAGCTGTTAACATATAAAGTTTGTGGAGTTCATAATATAGATATATTAAATATCCACCTTAAAGTAGATGTTCTATTTTTGTACTGCAGCTCAAGTATCAGAATAAGCACAATTGAAATTTTTTTTTGTCCTGCAGTGCCTTTCTGTACAATATGCAACACACATCATATTGCATAAGTCCAGGGCTTTAAGAGAGATTGCACTCTTTGTTAACATCAGCAGCCAGCGCAAACACTCCAACTGTCAGCCTGATTTCACATTTCAGCTGCTGTGCAAGCAATGGCGAACGCTGTGGCACTACAAAGCAGATTTGTGAGGCTCCTACAATAAAGGATGATTTTACAAGATTATTTGATCATCATTGCTAAAATTTGATTGTTTATCAGTATATTTGTTTCCCTTAGATTTGTGAGTTGCATAAACCCTGTGAGATTGATCCAGTAAAGCTGAAGGATGGAGAAAATTTAGAAACAAACAAGGTAAGCAAATTATTACTATATTCATATTTTTTCACATTTATTTTTTACAAGTAGTCCCAGAATTGTTAGACCTGGTCACCTAGTCATCTTTGAAAAAAAGTGGTGTGAATAGGTCTCTATACATTGCAACAGTGGAGCTCCACCACATTTATCAGCCTGCTTAAATGGAGTCAGTGGGAAAAATCTCACTTTCATAGACTTTTGGTAATGTTTATTATAAATAATAATTTTAAGTCCCAGTGTCTTTTTACCCATTGACTGGAATTATTTTTGCATTTCAGAAATGCACCAGCTTCTCACCACACAACTTTTTTCATTTAGCGCTGACATTTAATCTGCTTATATTTTTTTACAATTTTCAATTTGCTGATTCAATTTAAAAAAAAAATATTTCTTTTTTTATTCCATACTTGACTTTAGACCCAGTGATATCATCCGTGGGTCTCTGTTCTTCTCTATGCAATGCAAGCAGATTATAGGGCCCGCAAGATGCTGTACATAGAAAACGTCCTAAAAACATCACAGCATCCAGTCTCGTTCTGCTCTCAAGAACCCTCAGCTTTGATGCAAGCAGTGGGTTGGCTCTTGGGAGCAGATATTTAACCCCCTTCCCACCACCGCCTCTCAACCCTTTAAGAGTCTGTATCAGGAGCTTTCCAGTACCCACTGGGTGCGCAGGTAGCTCACACAGTAATGTGTTTACATAGGGTCGCATATATGCAGCCTGTTGACGTTTAAGCCCACCCGTTGAGAGGCTGCATATATGCATACGGCCGGCAGGAAGTGGTTAATAATCAAAATGCCTTGATGGGTAGAGGTCAGTGTGGAGAAGTGGGCATTCCTAGGCCATCAGCTTTTGTATGGAGACTGCCCTAGCTAACGCTCATATTTGAAGCTGAGCCTCTGTGATTGAAAGAACTTAAATCGGAAATCCACCGCCTCTTTAAAAATTAAAAGTAAGCAACTACACATACAGTAGCTGCTGACTTTTAATATTAGGACACTTACCTGTCCTGAAGTCCAACGATGTCGGCACCACAGGCGATCTTCGGAAGGGCTGGTCGGGTGCTGCTGCGGACATTGTCACTAAGGTGAACCCGGCAGTGTAGCCTTTTGGCTTCATGGTCGGGCCCCTACAGCGCACTGCGTTCTTTCGCTGGCCAGCAGAAGAGGAGGGGGACCGAGCTGCTGATGTAATTTGCTGCGACCCGGTCTCCCGGAATAGTGCCAAACGTGGCACCGGAAGGAGGAGGAATCCGACGAGCGGAAGTTCCAATTGTGGTTGAATTCTGCTTTAAATCCAATGAATGAAAGGGGTGGACCAGGGAAAGTAAGGTGGAAAGGGCTAGATCATGCTGGACATCCTCCAGATAGGAAATTAACCACTAAGCCCCACTAAGGGTCCGGGAATTCTAGTTTCACTAAAAGCAATCTGAGCCGCTCATTAGCAGCGGGATCGCATTTAGAAGCAGAAAGAGGGGTTGTTGTTTTCCCCCCCTCCCACAGCTCGCCGGTGTTTCTCTGGCTTACAGTTTTCACTGTTGAGCCCAAGAAACAATCTGACGATTTGTGTGTCTGGCCATAGAAGTGAAGAGAGACCAGATTGTCTCTTCTAACTTCTATTATCTGGGAGGCCGGGAGCTACGTCATGACATTACTAATAGTTTAGGGCGAATGTAAACAAATTTTTTTTTTTTTTTGGAAAGGGCAGAGGAGCGATTTGGGGTTGTCTCCATGAAGAGGACCTGTCATGATTTATTGTTATCACGAAGGGATGTTTCATTTCTTGTGATAGCAATAAAAGTGAAAAAAATGCCACTGTGCCTACTGCAAATAAAAAATTCCAGCAAAGAGAATGTGGTGTGCTTGTCTTTTTAAGGTCAGACAGGGAGAGCCAGTCTCGGAGGCCACACCATTGGAGTACATGGGAAATGTTATAAACCACCAGTAATGTAACATTGAAGCATCTACCAAAACCTGAAATATCAGTTTAAGTAGAATGAACTCTTAACTACTTTAGCGCTTTGTCTTGCCCGTGGAACTTTCAGAGTTGTACTGGGTGACACCATACCTGTAGAACAAGTTGTCTTCCATAAATAAGCTATTAATAACATTTATTAATATGTATGTTGAAGTACCGTTTAGGATAACTAACATTTCATTAGTGTTTTTTCATGCCTATGTGTAGCCTGTTATCACAATCCATTTCAGTCTAAAGAGAGGCTGAGTGCATACCTTTCTCCTGTTTACTTTATTACAGCTATATCTCGCATGCATTTAGTGGCTAGATTAGTCAATTACTACTACGATTCTTAGGGTTTATTCACACCTCTAGAGCAGGAACATGTGCCTTACCTCAACGCATGAATTCACTGTACTTGTGTTAACACATTGCAGTGCCATTCATTTTCAATTGCACACTAACCCAACACACCTTCAAAGCAAGTGCGTTGCAGCGGCCAATAACACACTTCTGTGCATTCTTGTGTGCTGTGTTGGAAACAATGGTGCATGTCCAGGTTTTTAGTATTTTTTAGAACATTTTTCCTGTAGGAAAAAGTTAATTCTTGTGCTGCCATGAACAGAGTTGGAGGCACCCTGTTGCACTCCTTTAGGTTTTGATGCTATCACAAGTATCTCATTAAAGTGATTTTTCTGACTCAACGTTTAAGGGCTTAATCACACGGGCACACAGATCCATACACTCGTGCAGAGGGCCATGTTTATCCACCCTGAAGGTACAGGTTGTCTGGGCAGTTGTGCTGTTAAAATCAATAACAGACTAATGATTGCACAGATCGTTATGCACTTCCTTGCGTGTACAGTCGTGGACAAAAGTTTTGAGAATGACACAAATATTAATTTTCAAAAAGTCTGCTGCTTCAGTGTTTTTAGATCTTTTTGACAGATGTTACTATGGTATACTGAAGTATAATTACAAGTATTTCATAAGTGTCAAAGGCTTTTATTGACAATTACATTAAGTTCATGCAAAGAGTCAATATTTGCAGTGTTGACCCTTCTTTTTCAAGACCTCTGCAATTCGCCCTGGCATGCTGTCAATCAACTTCTGGGCCACATCCTGACTGATGGCGGCCCATTCTTGCATAATCAATACTTGGAGTTTGTCAGAATTAGTGGTGGGGGTGGGGGGGTGGGGTTGTTCACCCGCCTCTTGAGGATTGACCATAAGTTCTCAATGGGATTAAAGCCTGGGGAGTTTCCTGGCCATGGACACAAAATGTCAATGTTCTGTTCCCCAAGCCACTTAGTTGTCACTTTTGCCTTATGGAAAGGTGCTCCATCATGCTGGAAAAGGCATTGTTTATCACCAAACTGTTCTTGAATGGTTGGAAGAACTTGCTCTCGAAGGATGTTTTTGTACCATTATTTATTCATGTCTGTGTTCTTAGGCAAAACTGTGAGTGAGCCCACTCCCTTGGCTGAGAAGCAACCTCCACATGAATGGTCTCAGGATGCTTTACTGTTGGCATGACACAGGACTGATGGTAGCGCTCACCTTTTCTTCTCCGGACAAACAATTGGAAAGGGGATTCATCAGAGAAAATTACTTTAACCCAGTCCTCAGCAGTCCAATCCTTGTACCTTTTGCAGAATATCAGTCTGTCCCTGATGTTTTTCCTGGAGAGAAGTGGCTTCTTTGCTGCCCTTCTTGACACCAGGCCATCGCCCAAAAGTCTTTGCTTCACTGTGCGTGCAGATGCATTCACACCTGCCTGCTGCCATTCCTGAGCAAGCTCTGCACTGGTGGTGTCCCAATCCCACAGCTGAATCAACTGTCCTGGCGCTTGCTGGACTTTCTTAGGTGTCCTGAAGCCTTCTTCACAACAATTGAACCTCTCTCCTCAAAGTTCTCGATGATACAATAAATGGTTAATTTAGGTGCAATCTCAGTAGCAGCAATATCCTTGCCTGTGAATCTCTTTTTGTGCAAACCAGTGATGACTGCACATGTTTCCTTACAGGCAACCATGGTTAACAGAGGAAGAACAATGATTTCATGCACCACCCTCCGTTTAAAGCTTCCAGAGTGATTTCCAGCCTTGTCCTTCTCAAAACTGACACCTGTGTTAACGAGAGAATCACTGACACGATGTCAGCTGGTCCTTTTGTGGCATGGCTTTGTGAAAATTAATATTTGTGCCATTCTCAAAACTTTTAGCCAGGGCCGTACACCCATGCAAGACTAATGCAAATCTCTGAATGCAGTCTGTCTGTGTTCAGAGCCACACATCGGTCCTATGCAGATGTACACGCAAAGATGTGTAAGAAAATTCCTGCAGCTGCTAGCCTGTCATTGATTTCAAATGTGGCCATCTGCACAGGCATACGGGTCTGAGACTCCATGCATAAGAGCCCTACACAAGCTGAAGTTAGAAGCTGACGCTACCATGCACATCTGCACCAGATTTTGCACTCTCCAATTTTAGTAAATCTACCCCAGTGTCAGAGTTATATTGCTAAGGCACTCCTAAGGCCATACAAATTGTTTCTTGGTTAGTGTCAATGCTTGTGACCAGTATATAAACATATGTTCCCTAGTCTTTGTTCAACTGGACTTGTTTAGTAATGTTGAGGCGGCAACTGTGGTTGAAGCGTAGGTGGTTCCTGTAATCCACAAGTTTTCCTGATGTTTTCTCATATCCCCTGCCAGTTTTAGTGTACTTCCTGGAATGACTGGCAATATATGTGTGTATGTTTTTTTATACTCATCACGGTATAGCTAAAAGTAACTGAACATTACATGACCAGTTAAATGTGACCAGTTCAATCCCAGCCTGGACACTATCTGTATGAAGCTTGCATGTTCTTCCTGTGTTTCTGTGGGGTTTCTTCACACTCTACAGACATGTCTAAAGATTAATTGGCTCTTGTATAAATTGGCCCTACTATGTGGGTGCATGTATGCAGGACCGATAAGGACCTTGGATTGTAAGCTTCCAGAGGGCAAAGACTGATGTAAACGTACTGTATTTAAAGCATTACATAAATTGTTGGTGCTATATTAAAGTGATACTAAACACACACTGTTAAATTCACATTGTCCCTTCCATTTCTGTATGTGCATAATGGCACTGGATCCAGAACTTTCCCAGCCTGTCTGCAGGAAAACATAAGCAAGAAGAGCTTCTAGTCCTCTGCTGCTGGTCACATGTTCAAAATAAAAGAGACAGCATTTGGAATACAGAATAAAAATAAATAATGCATATAAATAAACAGTTTTAAATTGTCATACAAATATATATTTGAAAATCAAATATTTATTATTTTTTTTGGCAATAACATGGTGTGGGTGGATTTGTGCCAGTCACAGGCTGTGTCACTCCCCTCCAGCCTGTGCCTTAGAATAAGAGGGAGGTAAGCCCACCATTAATCTACATGTAATATCCCACCCCATAGTGTTTAGCTGGTTGCTGTGCATGGAGGAGGAGGGAGGGAGTGGGCTGTCATTGACCACTGTGTATACGTCCACATGTGTGACTGTAGTCCATGGGCTGCTCAGATGTGATAGGGAGGAAATGTTCAGCATAGGAACTCACTGAAAACTGAGCATGTGCAGAGCTGACAACACTGGTCTGCAAAATCCCTAGCTGAATTGGAGACATGATCAGAAGGGGGAGATGGAGAATAGGAGGATCGACCAGGTTTTTTGCAGAATACAGAAAACGGATCTCATAGTGACTGAGTGAGTATTAAATGGGTTTAGTGACACTTTAATGCCTGCAATAATAATACTATCGTTCCCTAGTACTAAAACAGACGCACCCTTCATTTTGCAAATAGCTACTTGCATCTCACTTTAGCAATTTGTCTGTATCTATTTAGATATCAATCTCAGGAAGTTTTCATCATGTAAATACCAAGATTATGTGCAGTAAATATCCACCTATGTCTGCATGTTAGGTCACTTAAAGTGGAAATTCACTCTAAAGGGGAAGTTTCCCTTTATGTCTTGACCCCCCCCCCCCCTCCCCTTTCCTCTAACTCGTCTGGGCATTTTTGGGGGGAGAGCTGGTACCTAATTTTAGTTATCATTTAGGTAATTGCACTGGAAATACACCCCAGCCCCCCCACCAACCTCTTGGGACATGTCACTGGTCCCATGAGGCTATGGAACCATTCACACAGCTTGCCCATGCGCAGTGGGAAGCTGCAAGGAGTCACAACTGACTTCCCACACTAAACGTGTAGGCGCCGGGGACACGAAGGCCAGAGAAGAACTGGCTCGACTGAGGACAGCGCGGGACCCTTGGACAGGTAAGTGTCCTTTTATTAAAAGTCAGCAGGTACAGTATTTGTAACAGTCTGAAGATCCTCTTTAATAACATGGAAACAGAAAAAATGTGTGCCTTCTCCCCTGCATACTCAGGAGATGTCTGATAAGT
>BLSH010153469.1:912863-924646 GCA_018402905.1 Glandirana rugosa
GGAACTCTTCTTTATTTATTCTCCCTTATACTCGTTTAACAGGAATATCACGTGAGTAACGTTTTCTGTGTTCCGTTGAAAAACACCGACCTCCTTTTCCCCAACATGGGGGGGGGGGGGGTTGTATACCACACCTTTACACCGTTATACACCTTGTAAGAAGGGGTCCTCGACCAAGATCGACTAAGTTATCTAACGAAGTTTTATCTAGACCTACGTAAACATTCACGTGTTGTATATTTACTTATGACTATAAACCTTTTTTTTATGTTTAGCCTTGTATGAAATATTCCCAAAATTGAATCAGCTAGAACCAGCTCCTGGGGAAGAATGTTCCACATATTGCCACATTTCCACACCATATGTTGGGGGGGGGGGGGGTACAACCCCTTTTCCTCCAGCCACAAAAAGTTGCCTTGTGTCTTTTGCAATGAGTGCACTATAAGGACAATTTGCTCATATTCCCTCTTATTTATTTCTTCTCAAGGATCAATACAGTCAGTTCAGATAATCATAATTGTCTCTTATAGCTGATATCCTAGATGTCCCCTTTTTCTGCTTATGTTCCACAACTTCTTTTTTTTTGGACTGGACAAAAAAAAAAAAAAAGTAATTTAAAAATAAAAGTGTTTTTGTGTAGCAGAGGGGGTGGCAAGATGGAGAGGAGCAAACTTGTTTTAAAAGGTGAAGATCCACTTTAATCTTAAACCACTACTCTTTACAGTGCTTAATAATGAGCACATTTCCGCAGTATGTTTATTTTAGCATTTCTCTACCCACAGATCCATTATTTATGACGCTTTTACCAAGGAGTGAACATCTGTTTGTATTCAAAGGAGAACATAGGTTATCCCAGGGCAAGGTGCTGGGTCTTGTGTAATAGAACCGGGTCCTAGTATTTGTTGCTTGTTTATGTCTAGGCATAAGGATGAGTCATAGGAGAGATACATATTTAACGTCTACTGATGTCCTCTAGGTTAGTGGACATAAGTATTAGTAAAAACTGAGCAAAATGCCTGTACCAGGATGACATGCTAATCTGCTTTGATTTCTAAACATACTGCGCAGTATGAAGCCAGTTGGTCATAATTTATAATGCTACAGTCATAGGCAGAACTTGCATGATGAATCATGTGCTTGCTAAAAAAGGACTACTAAACTTGTGTATGCACATATCTAGGTATTTAATATTTATGTAGCATTGCTAGGCAGCCTATTGTTCTACATTAAGTGTCATTTTAGGCTAAAGGAGGCTAAAATGTAATAGCTGATAATGATCCTCTAAAATCTGGAAAGGAAAATCTGTTCTGTTTTTAAGATTTCATACTTTATTGCAACATTTTTGTTTTACAAATGTATTCAAAATTTACTTATGGTAAGCTATAGAAACATATATTCTTGAATACCATTATTTTTTTTATATAAATAACTTGTAGTTAATGTTTCCTGGACCATTAATAGTAACTCTTTATTTTGTATTTCCTATATTATTATAGAGATGACAGAATGCATTCCTTAAATACAGTATCTCACAAAAGTCAGTACATCCCTCACACTTTTGTAAATATTTTATTCTATCTTTTCATGTGACAACACTGAAGAAATGACACTTTGCTACAATGTAAAGTAGTGAGTGTACAGCTTGTATAACAGTGAAAATTTGCTGTCCCCTCAAAATAACTCAACACACAGCCATTAATGTCTAAACCGCTGGCAACAAAAAGGAGTACACCCGTAAGTGAAAATGTCCAAATTAGGCCCAAAGTGTCAATATTTTGTATGACCACCATTATTTTCCAGCACTGCCTTAACCCTCTTGGGCATGGAGTTCACCAGAGCTTCACAGGTTGCCACTGGAGTCCTCTTCCACTCCTCCATGACGACATCACAGAGCTGGTGGATGTTAGAGACCTTGCGCTCCTCCACCTTCCGTTTGAGGATGCCCCACAGATGCTCAATAGGGTTTAGGTCTGGAGACATGTTTGGCCAGTCCATCACCTTAGCCCTCAGCTCCTTTAACAAGGCAGTGGTCATCTTGGAGGTGTGTTTGGGGTCGTTATGTTGGAAAACTGCCCTGTGGCCCAGTCTCCAAAGGGAGGAGATCATGCTCTGCTTCAGTATGTCACAGTACCTGTTGGCATTCATGGTTCCCTCAATGAACTGCAGCTCCCCAGTGCGGGCGGCACTCATGCAGCCCCAGACCATGATACTCCCACCACCATGCTTGACTGTAGGCAAGACACACTTGTCTTTGTACTCCTCACCTGGTTGCCGCCACACACGCTTGACATCATCTGAACCAAATAAGTTTATCTTGGTCTCATCAGACCACAGGGCATGGTTCCTGTAATCTATGTCCTTTGTCTGCTTGTCTTCAGCAAACTGTTTGCTGGCTTCCTTGTGCATCATCTTTAGAAGAGGCTTCCTTCTGGGACGACAGCCATGCAGACAAATTTGATGCAGTGTTTGGCATATGGTCTGAGCACTGACAGGCTGACCCCCCACCCCTTCAACCTCTGCAGCAATGCTAGCAGCACTCATATGTCTATTTCCCAAAGACAACCTCTGGATATGACACTGAGCATGTGCACTCAGCTTCTTTAGTCGACCATGGCGAGGCCTGTTCTGAGTGGAACCTGTCCTGTTAAACCGCTGTATGGTCTTGGCCACCGCACTGCAGCTCAGTTTCAGGGTCTTGGCAGTCTTCTTATAGCCTAGGCCATCTTTATATAGAGCAACAATTCTTTTTTCAGATCCTCAGAGAGTGATAACACCAAATGTATTACACCTGCTCCCCATTCACACCTGAGACCTTGTAACACTAACGAGTCACATGACACTGGGGAGGGAAAATGGCTAATTAGGCCCAATTTGGACATTGTTCACTTAGTTATTTTGAGTGGACAGCAGATTTACACTGTAATACAAACTGTACACTCACTACTTCATATTGTAGTAAGGTGTCATTTCTTCAGTGTTGTAACATGAAAAGATATAATAAAATATATCTGAGAGGGGTGCACTCACTTTTGTGAGATACTGTAGGTCCATTTACATCATTTCCTTCCACAGAGGAGCTTGCAGTCTAAATTCCATATTTGCGTGGCCTATTTATTTATAACAAACCAAAATGCTGAGCTACCCCTTTAAATATGTGATAATCCAATCCAAGTGAAACAAACACCTTAACGTAATACCATCATTCTAGTGTAAAAGTAATCAAGATAATGTAAACATATAACACCAAACTATAAAAATAGTGAATATCCAAATCCAGATTGAATCATAAGATTGTGCTGGTAATCCTCATGTGTTTCCAAAGCAGTTATTTTTTCAATTACTATACTATAAAATGTAAGCCTCTTACTAAATGGACATGACCCCTAATAAACTGCGGTAATTTGTGCTTGTGATTATTTCACATGGGAATGATGTTATTATGTTAAAGCGGTATTAAACCCAAACCCAAAACTGTAAGCTTACCAATCTTACCACTTAAAAAATATTATTTCCCTCTGTTTTCACCTGGTGATCTGGCCAGTAATACACCATCTGTATTAGAGTGCCCCCAACTCTGGATGAATGAGTACAGGGACACCTTTAGACAACAGCATTGTCTGCAGGGAGGGGAATGTTATATGTATTAGCAGATTTAAATACACCAACAAATTGAAGCCAAACTCCAGCTAATACTTTACAGCAACAGTTTTTTTTTCCTTTTGGGATAAAGGATTTACCAAAATAAATAAAAGCTGACCATTGTAAGCACCCTTTCAGTGTTAAAGGGGATGAGTCATAAAAGGGGCCAATGAGAGCTGCAGAGCTTGAGGTGTGTCTCTGTGTAAATCCAGGATGTGAACAGGCAACAGCTTCAGCTGCCCACAGTTAAAATGGATGCAGCCAGACTTAGTGGAGGGAGATTTCTCCAGCATATTTGGCAAGTACAGAATCACAGTATATATAAAATAATATGCAAAGTGGTTGGAGGGAAGCTTCAGAATGGCAAAGATGTTTTTATTACAAATTATGTGAGCAGACTGCAGTTCCTCTTTAAAGTAAACCTGCTATTGCTTATGGTCCTGAAAAATGTGTCTGCACATTCCTTGTTCTTCAATCAGGTAGCCCTGGAACCCAGGGAGGGGGTATTGTAAACCTACTCAATATATTTATTTAGTAATATGAAAGCTCCTGTTTTTTATACCCTGAGCCCCAGTTCACATATGTGCGATGCGGGAATCGGCGCGATCACAGAGCCGGTTCTGCATCGCATCTCTCTCCCGCAGGTAGTTCACACTGCCTTCTGCGAACCGCTGCGGGTGTCATTACAAAGTTAGTGACACCCCCAGTTTTGTTCACAGATTACACATGAATCGGATGCGATTCCACTGCGGGGAAAAAAAGGTCCCTGCACCTTTTTTTGTGCGAATCTAATGCAAGCTCAGCCATACATGTGTATGGCTGAACTCGCATTGCTTAGAGATTGCATGTGATCGGCACCTGCGGTGTGGGTGGGAATCGCATGCGATCTCTGAGATCGCAGTAGTGTGAACCCGGCCAAAAATTCTACACTGAGTTTGGTTTTCCTTTATATTTCTGCTCACAAATATCCTCACCTACCATTGTATTCATGAAAATTAATATAACAACTTGCTTTAGAATATAACATCCCCACTTTTAAAATATATAAAATCTCTCAATAAAAATAGATAGCAGTACAGGTGGTCCCCGGGTTACAAACAAGATCGGGACTGTAGGTTTGTTCTTAAGTTGAATTTGTTTGTTAGTCAAAACAGGTACATTTTTTAAGTGTAGCCCCAGCCAAAGAAACTATTCATTTTGGATAGCATAGGGAAGGGGTAACACCCCTGTAATGTTTGTTTTGCTGTCTATGTTTCTGTTCAGAAGATTTCATCTCACTTCCTGTCCCAATGATAATTGGATTTTGAAAATTGTGGGTTGTGGAAGCAAACCTTGGTGATAAAGCATCAGTGGAGACCTCTTTTTCCCATAATAACTCTTACAGGAGTGAATTTCCCTTCCTAGGGGGAGATTTCCTCTCACTTCCTGTTGTCTCCCTCTGTTTGTAAGTAGGAGTCGTTTGTAAGTCGGATGTTTGTAACTAGGGGACCGTCTGTACCATGCAGCATATGTACTGCCAATCTGGACTGTGCTGCCCACATGTATATTCTTCTCCGTTAAACTTTTCTCAGAGGAACAGCTTTGATTTCATATGAATTACTAATCTTTTTGATCATCATATATTGTGGTGGTTTACAAATAACATGTGTATCAAGTGTATGTGAAGCTCAAATGTCTTTTTTTTTTTTTTTTTGTAGTTTTGGATAGAGTAGCAACGGGATATGGACTTGTCTGTGTTGCCACTGGGGAGATTCACCTTCTCTGTTTGCCTTAGTGACTACTGTATTTGGGACTGCAAATGAGGAAGAATCCAATATTCTGAGCTGTCACAGGAACAAGAATTTAGCAAAGGTTTTCCAATGGGAACACTTGTTGTGTTGACAGCTGTCCCTTTGGAGAGATTTTCTGTCACTTCCTAAAAGTAAAGGGAAATCTCCCTAATCTGACACAAATGGCAAAAAGAATCTGGATTAAGTAATCTATATAAAACAAATAAATAAGCTTGCCTATAGACATACACCATATTGTCAAAAGTATTGGGACACCTGCTTTTACACTCACGTGAACTTTAATGGCATCCCAGTCTTAGTCCATAGGGTTCAATATTGAGTTGGCCCACCTTTTGCAGCTATAACAGCTTTAACTCTTCTGGGAAGGCTGTCCACAAGGTTTAGGAGTGTCTCTATGGGAATGTTTGACCATTCTTCCAGAAGCCCATTTGTGAGGTCAGGCAATGTTGAACGAGAAGGCCTGGCTCACCGTCTCTGCTCTAATTCTTCCCAAAGGTGTTCTATTGGGTTGAGGTCAGGACTCTGTGCAGGCCAGAGAAGTTCCTCCACCCCAAACTCACTCATCCGTGTCTTTATGGACCTTGCTTTGTGCTCTGGTCCAAATAAGTTGGTGGAGAGGGATTGTGGTGTGGGGTTGTTTTTCAGGGGTTGGGCTTGGTCCCTTAGTTCCAGGGACATGACATTTTGGACAATTTCATGCTCCCAACTTTGTAGGAAATGTTTGGGGATGGCCCCTTCTTGTTCCAGCATGACTGTGCACCAGTACACAAAGCAAGGTCCATAAAGACATGGATGAGTGAGTTTGGGTTGGAGGAACTTGACTGGCCTGCACCTCAACCTGATACAACACCTTTGGGATGAATTAGTGTAGAGACTGTGAGTCAGGCCTTCTCATCCATCTTCAATGCCTGACCTCACAAATGCACTTCTGGAAGAATGGTCAAACATTCCCATAGACACACTCCTAAACCTTGTTGGCAGCCTTCCCAGAAGAGTTGAAGCTGTTATAGCTGCAAAGGGTGGGCCAACTCAAAATTTAACCCTACGGACTTAGACTGGGATTCCATTAAAATTAATGTGTGTGTAAAGGCAGTTGTCCCAATACTTTTGTCACTATAGTGTACTTTGAACCACTCATCTCACAGTGTTTGCTTGAAGGAGCTTATGATCCAGTGTCCCTATCACAGATACAGTATACAAACACAAAAGGACAAATTGGTGGAAGTTTAAATTAAGGAGGCCCATACAGTCATCAGTCGAACAGAAAAAATAAATAAATATATAATTCATTAATACAATGTCCATGGTGGGAAATGATCCTAGGACTTTAGTACTACAGGCAGTCCCAGGTTACAACCAAGATAGGGTCTGTAGGTTTGTTCTTAAGTTGAATTTGTTTGTAAGTAGGAACAGGTACATTTTTTAAGTGTAGCTTCAGACAAAAAAATGATTTTAAGCTTTTTGGATAGCATAGGGAAGGGGTAACACCCCTGTAATGTTTGTTTTGCTGTCTATGTTTCTGTTCAGAAGATTTCACCTCACTTCCTCTCCCAATGATAATTGGATTTTGAAAAGTTTGGGTTGTTGTGGAAACAAGGATTGGCGATAAAGCATCAGTGGAGACACCTTTTTCCCATAATAACTCACAGGAGTGAATTTCCCTTCCTAGGGGGAGATTTCCTCTCACTTCCTGTTGTCTCCCTCCGTTTGTAAGTAGGAGTCGTTTGTAAGTCGGATGTTTGTAACTAGGGGACCGCCTGTACATGGCCAGAGTACCAATCACCGAGGCTCAATAATGCTTCTGCATTTCCCCATGCTCAATCAGAATCTCTTGCCTGTAAAAGAAGAAGAGTAACTACCAATAGCATAAACTATTTAAGTAATGTAATATTTGTTACTACTGCCATACTGACATATTTGACTTCTTCTTGCAGGCCAGCTTCAAAGAAACCTATATGGCTGCGTTTTATGACTACTTTAATGAGCAGAAGTATGCTGACGCTGTTAAAAATGTAAGACTAGAAAACGAGGTACCTTTTTATAAGTAAATTCTGTGCAGGAAAACATTTTATGTTACTATATAAAAAAATAATGGAAAGCATTCTCCGTATATTTCCCAAATAAATACTAAAATGCATCTTATTATATTTAATAGCTTTTAGCCTTCATTTGCCATGCCAGTGTAGTCTTGTATTGCTTGTTAATCTGATGTTATGGTTGATGGTGTTGCTTTTGGTGTCTTTGTGGTTTCCAGGTTGGATTAATTTGTAGTAAATGCCCTGCTTCCATCAGAGTAATTTGATGCAATCAGGGTCATGTAACTTAATTGTTGGATAAAATGAACATCGTGGCTGCACATGCTCAGAATATATTCATGGAAGGGGAAGTGTTTCAAAACCACAGATGTTACACACTGCGTTATTTAAAGCTTATTGAGTACTGTTCATTCACATCACACTGCAATTTCTCATTATCACTAATACATAACTCTGCTTTGTTCAGTTCTTAGACCTAATTTCTTCTTCTGGAAGAAGAGATCACAAAAGTATAGAGCAGCCAATTGTGCTCAAAGAAGGGTAAGTATAGCTTTATGTTGTTTGTGCCAACACTAGTTATTGAAAAGGAATCTATAAATGTTATGAGTCAATTATATTTTAGTTGGTTTTAGGACCCCTTCACATCTCTTGTGTTGTTTTATCGCACGTCAACACAACATTATTGTAATGCTCTGCATTAAGGCAGTCCAATAATTTTGAATGGGCTAGGAGCACAACTTAATACATATAAAAACAGACCTGTATCTTTTTGCCATGCGCCTCAGTGCTCAGTATGTGTGCATTGGGATGCCCTTCAAAATGACTGGCATTGCAATTCGTGCACTTCGGTAATGAGCGTTACCGCATTGCAAAGATGTGAATAAATCATTAAAGTTTATATGCTTTTAAACTGTTTAACTTCTGTTTTTTAATATATGTATACATTATTTGTTTTACAAATACACATTACTTCATATCCAAGGACTTCCAGATTACTATGGTTTATCTACAGATAAATTTCACCTTGAGCTACTGGACTCTGTAAAGAAAATGTACCATATTTGCATTAAAGCCTAAGTTTAATCAGAAATAATAATAATAATAAAAAAATCAGCACAAAATATGCCTGACTATGCCCACACTCTCAGGCTCCATTGATGCATGCCTGTCACAGCTCCCTCGGCTGTATTAACATCTTCCGGGGTGGGAAGGGAGGTCCATGGAGCAGGCCTTGTTCAGGAAATGGCATTGCAATTCGTGCACTTCGGTAGTAAGCGTTACCGCATTTCAAAGATGTGAATAAATCATTAAAGTTTATATGTTTTTAAACTGTTTGACTTCTCTTTTTTTAATATATGTATACATTGTTTGTTTTACAAATACACATTACTTCATATCCAAGGACTTCCAGATTACTATGGTAATGGTCCATGGAGCAGGCCTTGTTCATGGCTGTGTTTTAACGTCACAGGGATACACAGATGTTGTGTGCAGTCCTATTCATGTCTATTGGAACACAGTGGCTGCACAGACTCAGCTGCTGTGCCCCAGTAAGACATCCATGCAGGAGCATCTCGCCAAGCTCACCCTGGGTGCATTCGGGCCATGCACCAACAAGGATGTCATTTTGGGACACATCTGCTTTATCCGTGCAGCCACTGGGTTCCAATAGACATGAATGGGACTGCTGGCACCTGGAAGCATGCAACACCTGTGTGCCCTGCAGGGAGGCACGGATGTAATCAAACAAGGCCTTATAGTGTGAAAGCAGAGTTTTGCATATGATAAGAAAGCTTAGTAGGTTGATGTTTTTGGAGTTCATAAGGCCTGTTTGCAGATATAAGTGTTGTACCTTGTGCATCTATCCAGGTTTATGATCAAAAGAGCTCAGGGAAGGAAGCGCTTCGGTATGAAGAATTTCAAGAAGCGATGGTTTCGCCTTACCAACCATGAGTGCACATACCAGAAAAGTAAAGGTAACTCATGCATAGATTTCTTTGTAGGCTTTCAGTGAAGAAAGATGCTTTACTACATCTGTAGCACTCCCACCTATTCCGTTTATCATTAATATTTTTATGTTGTCAGATGTTTCGCGATATCATGCACACTTTGTACTTTGTAGAAGCTTACTTATCCCGCTGTTTAGTATGTTTGATCTATGCCTGATTACCCAGCATCAGGGAACTGGCCATGAATCAGAAATGTCCATCTGAAAGCTCAATAAACTACATATGGCCCTCCTGATCTAAAGCATGATCCTCAAATTAACATGTATTTAAAAAAAAATTTGATTTTTATTATACTTTCTGTGATAGTGAAGAGAACAGCAGTATAAGGGCCTACAAATGTAAGCTGCATTTTTCACAAGCTTTACTAGTAATTATAGCTCATAGTGAGGCATTACCACTACGGACAGCATATGACTGTGGTTGCTGTACAATGAACGGAGCATCACAAGCAATTTGCACTCTTAGTTTCAGATTTTATCCCTAGGTAACAACAATATTGTTTATACGGAATTTGCAGTGGTTTTGTACATGTTTCTTTACTTAACAGGTTTTCTTTTCCTTCCTTACTTAGTCAGGTTACAGAGAAACATTATAGTCCTTTATACAGTGCACAAGGAATACATAGTGAGTAGTCCAAAAATGAATACAAGCTGTATCCAAGATATGATCTGAAGGGATCAGGCAATCGGATCATATCTTGGATACAGCTTGTATTCATTTTTGGACTACTCACTATGTATTCCTTGTGCACTGTATAAAGGACTATAAGCTTTATATCTTTATACGAACACGGATGTTTTTCATATCTTCATGATTTATATCTATATATTTATCCAGCACTTTTATACTATTTGAATGTTCATAACACCCCTCTTGTACATAGCGCTGCGCTCCTATTCCCCTAATCTTTTCCAACGTGGTTCCGTTGTTGTGCTGGCAGCTAGTATATATATTATTTGAACAGGCAGCACGGTAACTCTGTCTAATTAGAGTGAAACATTGCATATTAAAAGAGAAGTATGGGAATGGCTCTGAGCAAAGAGTGGTGACTGTGAGTCACCAGCTCTCTGCTCTGCCCCTCCAGTGCTCACCGGGGTGCTGGGCTATGGAGAGGGCAAAAGGGGCTGGCTCAACATCTCAGCATCATGCTGAGAGGCTGAGCCAGCTACCAGTCCAGGCATCTGGGTGGATGCCAAGTGTAAAGTTGGAGTTTTTCCCTGGCTAGGACCCGCTTTGTGACGTCAGCCACCAGCAGGCTTTAGTCCGCTGTTGCCTGAAAACAGTTCACAGGACTGCAGAACGAACTGCACTCCTGTGATCCATAGGAGGAGTATAGCCAAAATTGCTTGACTATACTTCTCCTTTAAGAATGTGTTTTCTTTATATTAAGCCTTCACACTAAGCTCCTTTCACATATTTTTCCTGCGTTCCATACAGCATCCATACAGCTCCATCTGAAGGAGAGCAGACTGTCTAAATAACTAAACAAATTACTTACAGTGCTCTGAGAATCCTTTCTCTATCTCTCTCTCTGTGTGCTGTGCTTGGAAACATTTTTGTGCTTTAGGTAGCCCATTCAAATGAATGGATTGCCTTCACTCAGTGCATGTTAACGCACAGCACAACACACATTAGTGTGTGCGCTAATGCAGTACAACAGTGTGAATCAAGCCGCATAATTTTTCTTTAAAGTGCAAGTCCAGCCAATATATATATATTTTTAATTTTGGATAGTGTGTTGAAGGAATACAGTCCCTGCCGTGTTTTTCTACTATCTGGGGCTCTGTTAGGGAGGTTCTTCCTCAACAGTTTAACCAGACATGGAATGACGGGAAATCTGCAATAGGAGCACAGTCAGGAATAACAGGCTGACTGAGGTTCTAGCCTTCTTCCCCTGCTCATATATATATATATATATATATATATATATATATATATAGTGGGAAAAATAATTATTTGATCCCCTGCAGACCTTGTAAGTTTGCCCACTTACAAAGAAATGAGGGGTCTATAATTTTTATCATAGGTGTATTTTAAATGATAGAGACAAAATATCAACCAAAATCCAGAGAAGACACATGGTACAAATGTTATAAATTGAGTTGCAGTTTGGTGAGTAAAATAAGTATTTGATCCCCTACCAACCAACAATAATTCTGGCTCCCACAGCCTGACTGGTATGTGTTCATGTGGTACACAGATTAGTCCTGTCAATTTAAGAAGCTACTCCTAAGGACAACTTGTTATATGTATAAAAGACACCTGTCCACAGAATCTCTTTCTTCCATTCAAACCTCACCATCATGGGC
>BLSH010153469.1:924656-965980 GCA_018402905.1 Glandirana rugosa
CGTTTGAATGTTCCAGACGTCCCCTATATATATATATATATATATATATATATATATATATATATAGTGGGAAAAATAATTATTTGATCCCCTGCAGACCTTGTAAGTTTGCCCACTTACAAAGAAATGAGGGGTCTATAATTTTTATCATAGGTGTATTTTAAATGATAGAGACAAAATATCAACCAAAATCCAGAGAAGACACATGGTACAAATGTTATAAATTGAGTTGCAGTTTGGTGAGTAAAATAAGTATTTGATCCCCTACCAACCAACAATAATTCTGGCTCCCACAGCCTGACTGGTATGTGTTCATGTGGTACACAGATTAGTCCTGTCAATTTAAGAAGCTACTCCTAAGGACAACTTGTTATATGTATAAAAGACACCTGTCCACAGAATCTCTTTCTTCCATTCAAACCTCACCATCATGGGCAAGACCAAAGAGCTGTCAAAGGACGTTAGAGACAAGATTGTAAGCTGGAATGGGCTACAAGACCATCAGCAAGAAGCTTGGTGGGGAGACAACTGTTGGAGCGATTGTTCGCAAATGGAAGAAACACAAAATAACCATCAATTGCCCTTGGTGTAGATATGATCATGAAAAAAGTGAGAGATTAGCCCAGAACTACACGGGAGGAGCTTGTGAATGATCTCAAGGCAGTTGGGACCACAGTCACCCTTCTCAAGAAGGCACATGTACAGGCCTGTCTGAAGTTTGCCAATAAACATCTAAATGATTCAGAGAAGGATTGGGAGAAAGTGCTGTGGTCAGATGGGACCAAAATTGAGTTCTTTAGCATTACCTCGCCATGTTCGGAGGAAGAAAAATGCTGACTATGACCCTAAGAACACCGTCCCTACAGTCACGCACAGTGGTGTAAACGTCATGCTTTGGGGCTGTTTCTCTGTTAAAGGTACAGGCCGACTTTGCCACATTGAAAGGCCAAAGGACAGGGCCATGTATTGTAAAATCTTGGATGAGAACCTTCTTCTCTCAGCCAGAACACTAAATATGGGCCATGGTTGGGTCTTCCAGCATGACAATGACCCAAAACATACTGCCAAGGCAACAAAGGAGTGAAGAAGAAGCACATTAAGGCCATAGAGTGGCCTAACCAGTCTCCTGACCTTAATCTTATAGAAAATTTATGGAGGAAGCTGAAACTTTGAGATGCCAAGCAACAGCCAAGAAACCTTAAGGATTTAGAGAGGATCTGTAAATAAGAGAGGACCAAAATCCCTCTTGAGATGTGTGAAAACCTGGTAACCAACGTCTTACCTCTGTGCTGCATTTTTGGTTGATATTCTGTCTCTATCATTTAAAATACAACTATGTTAACAATTCTAGACCCTTCATTTCTTTATAAGTGGGCAAACTTACAAAATCTGCAGGGGATCAAATAATTATTTTTCCCACTGGTGAAACCATTGTCAAATCTCTCTAACAGAACCTAGGACACAGTAAAAACTCTCCAAAATTCTAAAAAAAAACTAAAGTTTTGGCTGGACATATATGATGTTGCCCAGAATTGCAGCATACACATAAACACTGGATTTTTTTTTAGAAAATGGGAAATTTGGATTCGGATGGAATTCTAGATGTAGTAAATAAGACTGCTCTAGTCTCTATAGAGACTAAATTTTGCCAGATGGACTGCCCATCATGACATAACACATTGTATTTCATTTATTTTAGACAGCCTAAAAGTTGCTTTGTGACTCCATCTCCTGGATTGTGTTTTAATAACATTTTTTTTGTCCCATGTTCCCAGCAGGTGATCACCCACTTTGCAATATTCCAATTGAAAATATTCTGGCAGTAGAGAAAGTGGAAGAGGAGTCCTTTAAAATGAAGAATGTAAGAAGACAGACTGCAACTTATTGTATTATAAGCCCCATATGTGTGTGTTTTAGTCTTGTTAAAATTATATAATATCATGTACAGAGTCATCATTATCATTGTCTCTTGAAATTTTAAAATAACAGTGGACTATTGTCCTAATATGTATGCCAGAGGGCATTATACATGATTTGTAATTAGCTCTTACTTTAGTTTTGTGTGTTTTAAGATGTTTCAAGTCATCCAGCCAGTTCGTACTTTGTATATTCAAGCAAATAACTGTGTTGAAGCAAAGGAATGGATAGACATCCTCACCAAAGTCAGCCAGTGTAACCAGAAGCGCCTCACAGTTTTCCATCCGTCAGCCTATCTAAATGGACATTGGTTGTGTTGTAAAGCTACTTCAGAGACTGCCAATGGCTGCAGTCCCTGTACGGGGTAAGACTTCCTTGTTATGTGGCTTTAGTGTCTTTCCATTATATTTTACAAGCTATAGTAACATTTTTCATCCCTAGACTGAGCATTGATATGTTAAAATTAATTGCACACGCATCGTTATAACTCTTATAACTGGGTTTGTTCATTTAATACAGGGGTCTACCAGCAAACATACAAATTGTCATTGATGGTGATAGAGAAACTGAGCGCATTTACTCCCTCTTTAACACCTACATGTCCAAGCTAGAAAAAATGCAAGGTGAGTTAGAAACATTCAGTATATACCCTTCTTGTAGGTTTAATACAGTGTAATGCTGGACATACATGCATCACATTTTCCTCTGATTTATAATTTGATGTTAAATAATTTTTCAGTTAAAGTGTCACTAAAGCCGGGCAAAATGGAGCGATTTTCTTTACTGCAACCACGGGTTGCAAGAAAGAAAATTGCTTGATTCCCCCATCAACAGTCAGTGTTGATGGGGAAATCCCTCCTATGAAGCTATTGTGTTCTCCTCATGGGGGGGGGGGCCTCAGGAGCAGGGGAAGCTGTCCCTGCCAGGAGAACACAGTGATTACTGTTTAAGGCTGTAATAGCCACTAGCATTAATCGCATTTAAAATCCGACAGGCTGGTTGTACCCAAGTTCACCCATTGACCAACTTGGGTACATTCATCCTTCCAGTGCGTGGTTTGAATCATGGCCATTCCTTGCTGAACCAGCCAAGATTAGAACCGTCTATGGCCTGTTTAAAGGCATTTTTTGTAGTTTTGGATTGAGTGGAGATGGATTAGAATTCTTGTCAGTTTTTATTGCTGTCCCCGTTAGGGAGATTCACCCTCCTCTATTTGTCCTGTTTAGTGTTTACTGTTATCATCGAAAGTGAAAAAAAAGATGATCCCAAATTTTGGGTTGATTTCAGAACAGGAATAGAGGAGAAATCTTTCAATTGGGACACTAGTTCTGGTGACAATCTCAGCAATGGGACACAGATTGTAAAAAAAAACCTGACAGGGGTTATAATCCTCCCTTAAGCCTCGTACACACGGGACGACGATCGTATACAACAGGTCATACTAACAGCCGTTGTATGCGATATTGATCATTCGTATGCGCGATTAGAACAGCCGAACATATGACGGTCGTACAAGGGAGTTGTATGAGCAGACTAGAAAACTTGGTCGTGCCAACAAGCGCTCATACAACCGTTGTATCGTGTGTACAGAGCAATTGGTACAACAAGTTGTATTGTGCAAAACACGCATGCTCTGAAGTCAGGAATGGCTGGATGCTAATTACATGCACCTGAACGTTCTTTCTGTGCTCGTACGATCGTGTAGTGCAGTCAGTATGCAAGTTACATTATCCAACATACGATTTGAGACGATCGTAAGTACAATCGTCATCCCGTGTGTACGAGGCTTTACTCTATTCCGAATAGGAAAAACTTTTGCCTTTAGTGACATTAAGGAAATGATTGCTTACACTGATCTGTTAATATTAAAAGTTAACCAAAAATTGTTGACTGTCAATAAAAGTTTTTGTGCTTTTTTTGATTGGTTTGATAATTGAAAATTACCCAAATAACTCTTCCCTATACACTCATGGAGATCATGACAGACATCCTCTTGAATGAGCATTCATCGATGATTTTAGAATGTTCTAACCTGTCTTATCATTTTTTTCTTCAATTTAATGTCAAAGTACTGGTGAAAGTTGATTTTTATCAGTTTCAGTTGAAATGTTCAGTTCATTAAACAGTTGGATTGCTACATGTTTGGCTAGCAGCACCTCTTTTACACACACACACACACACACACACACACACGTTAAAAGATTGTCCCAGCATCATTTTGCCCAATTTCAGCTGAGAGGAAGTTATTTGTGTCACTTTTCAGTTAAACAAGCCAATATATTAAAGAACAAAATTATCATTTTCACATGGACAGTCAAAGACTTCCGATCAAGTTTTGTCATTAAAACTATTGGATCAATATAGCGAAGTAATGCTAAACTTAATGATTGTTTTTGACTGATCAGTTGGTCAAATCAAAAGGTCAGCTGATTATGTATGTGGCCAGTATTTTGTTCCGTCCCCTCATTTAAAGTAGATGCAAACCCTAATCGGTGTGTAGTTTTCTAAAGCACCATGTATCATAAAGAATTCTTTTTTTTTTTTTTTTTTTACATAAAATCCTTATGTTTTCCCTTTTTCACCCTGTTGCATTTCAGTGATCCTAACCTGCTACAGCATTTTTGCAGCCACTTCCTGGCTACATGTATATGCTCTTGTGATGGTTGAATGGCATTTCTCATGGTGGGTTTCCTGTTAGGGACAGCAGTGGATCATGCCTGCACAGTATGTTGAAATTGCCACTTGTCTCCATGAGAAATCCATGAGACAGGAGGACAATGCAATAGCACATTTAGGAAGCAGGGACACACTATAACAGGAAGTGCCTGAACAAAAACCTGCATGGCAGGATCACCTGGAATAATTTTAACAGTGCACCGTCACCTCAGTCAGATAAGCCAATGTTTCAGGGCTGCGTATGGTCCCTCTTTCAAAGCAACATAGTGACACACTGGGTTTGATTTAGTAAAACTGGAGAGTGCAAAATCTGGTGCAGCTCTGCATAGAAACGGCTCAGCTTCTAACTTCAGCTTGTTCAATTAAGCTTTGAAAAAAAAAAATGGAAGCTGACTGGTTTCTATGCAGAGCTGCACCAGATTTTCCACTCTTTTGTTTTAGTAAATCAACCCCACAGTGTTACCTTGAGGAAGAGGCCCTGCACGGCCTTGAAACATCGGCTTATAATGACTGATGTGACACTGATAATATGTTTCTAATAGAGTGTTGGTGATGTTTAATTGTTTTACTGCGTATACAGCAACACATCTAATTTTACTGTATTTTACACTTGTAACTACTTCAGCAAGGGTTAAAATGCCCTGCTGCAAACGTAATAATTAGACTATGGCGGGCCTTTAACACAAAGTATTAGGTCTAGCTTTCCTGCGGAGCAGACACCACATACCTCTCCACCCCTCCAACAGCTTTGCTTTAGAAATCTGTGGTCCGACTTCCCAGATTGTTGCAACACAGGGTATTTTAACCCCCAGCAGTTACCTAATAAAAAAAGTAAAATAAAATTGAATTACTATATGTGTAAATAAATAGAAACAAATCTTAAGAGTTTAATTGGATAATAAAGCTTACAGTATATGAGATTTTAATGATTAGATTTACATAAAGCTTAATATGAAAAATCACTGCATTTTACAGCAAATAGATTTGGAAACAAATAAATATTAATGTTATGCCTTTGGTTGAGTTTTCTTTTTGCGTGCATCTGGTCAAAAAATATTACCCAGGTCAATAGGTGTGGTTAATGTGTACAGTAGTCCTTTGTACCTCCATGACTTTTGCTGCTTGTTTCTTTGTAGTATTAGCTTAGGTTGCAAAATAAACTTGGAGCTTGCTGTCTTCTCCTTTGGAAAATTCTAGTTGCCTGGCTGTTGTGTTGAACTAATGTTTGAGGTGTTTTGGAGTTACTGACCTCTAACAAGCTTGCATATCAACTATTCAGACATTAGGGCTGTGACTTAATTTGCTTCATGCAGGTCAGTGGCTTAGAATGTGCTGAAGTCAGAGAATCAGCATAAGCTCAGCGATGGCTGCCTCCAGGTTTCACTCAGTATATGTTTTCCCTTGAAAATGAAAAGCAGTTAAGGAGCGCTGGCATGTTAGAACCCACATTCTTACAGGCACTGACTTTGTACAAAATAGCTGGGGCTTAACTGCGGTTGTATTAGGGTTGCCACCTCATCCCTTTAAAACCGAACACATACTAATTACACAGGTTCTGTGGCTGATTAAGGTGGTAATTAGACTCACTTGGTACCTTATCTGCTTTAAATTAGCTTCAGAATCTGTGTAAGGGCCGGTTCACACTGCAGCGGGGCGGAGCGGCGCGACTTCGCGGCCCGTTCACATCTAGGCGAATTGTCAGGCGACTTGAGTCGCCTGACAATTCGCCTCAATGTTGTGCAAATGGGACCGTTCTAATAGGAGCGAATCGCTTTGCTCCGCATTAGAAAAATGGTCCCTGCACTATTTTCAGGGCGATCTCAGGCGGCTTGCATTGACTTCTATGATAGAAGTCTCCTAGCAAGCCGCTTTGAGATTGCCTGGAGCGCCGCTCCGCCCCGCTGCAGTGTGAACCGGCCCTTATTCATATGTGTTCGGGTTTAAAGGGATGAGGTGGCAACCCTAGTTTGTATGGAGCTGCATAAAGGAGGTGCTAATTTTTACAAATACACTACAACTTTCATAACTAAAAATAGGGGCATAGTCAGCTTCCTCTATTGCTTAATTCAACATTTCAGGTTTACGAGTTTTTGCTTTTAGATTTTATATAGAAATGTTCTTTCATTTATTTATCTGCCTGTGCTAAGTGTTGCAAGTTGGTTCCCTTTTGAATATAGCATTTTAAGGAGTGTTGCCTGAATAATATATATGTTTTGCTTAGTGTAACAGCGTATCTTATTAAAAAAGTGAAAGGTATGTTGTAATACCACTGACCTCTCTTTCTGCTAATCTGTAGAGGCTTGTGGTAGTCGGTCAGTATATGATGGCCCAGAACAAGAGGAGTACAGCAGCTTCGTTATTGATGACCCTCGTGAAACCTACAAAACACTATGTAGCATTATAGAAGCTGTTAAGACATTAGAAGACGAGCATGCTCAGTACAGACGGGATAAATTCAAGAAGACTAAATATGGAAGTCAGTAAGTAAAATATATCTCATCTTCTATTCATCACAAGGTGAAGTAAAGGTGGGCACCCATAGTCTGAAATTCATATTCTCGAAACAAGCATTGCTTGCCTTGAATGGGAGGTGGGATCAGGACATGATGGACTTCTCTAAGTATGGATATCACTTCTCTCAATGAAGCAATAAATCATAAATTCTGCCAGGGTATGTAAACTTATGAGCACAACTGTAAGTAAAGCTTAACACAAGGAAGAATTTTGAGGAACATTGCAAGTAGACTTGGTAGCTCACCATGGTGAGGATGTTATTAGATACCTGCGTATATTATTTCACGAAGTTCTGACTCTTTACTGCCAGATGTGTATTCCTCCCTATACAAATTGACTGCCTTTATGAGCAGACACTTGCTTGTGAAACTGAATGGCTAACAAAGTATATGTACTAAAACATTTGTTTGTCAACTGACTCCATCAGTAAAGCAACTCAATTTATAGTATCAGTATTGCAACATTATATATTCTGTTGCAGCTACATTCCAAGGTCTCCCGTGTACTTCTGGGTGGGCCTACTATCTTGTTATCATTTTTTTTTGCTACTTTGACAAAAAAACTTATGTGTGCTTTGGAATACCTAGCCAGCATATTCACTTTGCTCAACAGTAGGTGTTCCACTATCAAAATAAATTCAGAAAGCCTATTTCAAAAATATGATTGTTTTGGAGCATATGTAGCTATGGTTGGATTCAAAAATGAAGCCAATATACTTTCTTTCCTTCATTTTAGTGCACACCTTTCAAATTTGACTCAAGGGTACATCTAATGGCTCGTACACACGGGACGACGATCGTGCGCACGACCGTGTTGAATCGTACGTTGACGGTCGTATGTAGCCCACTGACATGCACACGACGGTCGTACATACAACTTGCGGCCGGCCGAACGTGATGACGCGAACGAGCGTATAATGAGGAAGTAGCGTCACCTTTTGGGCTCCTTTCTAATTTCATGTTAGTTGAAAGTGGACTTGGCGCATGCGTGTTTAGCACAATACAACTTTGTTGAACACAGCTGCTCTACACACGACTCAATGGTCGTATGCGAGCTTGTTGACATGACCAAGTTTTCTAGTCTGCACATACAACTCCCACGAACGACCGTCGTACGTTCAACTGTTGAAAGCGCCGCCACAGACGATCGATTCTGCATGCAACGGTCGTGAGTACGACGTGTTGAACACGATCGTCGTCCCGTGTGTACGAGGCTTTAGATAAGGTTTATTCTTACAATCAAAGTGTTGTTAAAAATAATATGCTTTATATAAAAGATACCCGCTACTTTATGTATGGTGGCACCTTCACACACCATTACATTTGTTTATTCTGAGTGTGCTCTGAACTAAAAGAAATGTGTCTAATTACTGCTCTGTTTCTTCTTTCAGAGAACATCCAATAGGAGACAAGAGTTTCCAGACCTACATCAGGCAGCAGTCTGAGGTGTCAACACATTCCATTTGACTTGCCATAGGATGCACTTCAAGGATTACAAAAGGAAATGTCTCTTCCGACCCATAATAATAGAAGAGTGAAGTCTTCATGAGATTCAGTGTTGTAACACTGTGTAGAACTCAGAGCAAGATATGCTGAGTTTTCATGGGTGTTTTCAGGACTGTTACAGAGTTGTAATGCACTTTAATCATCTGAAACAGATGACAACTTTCCCTTTTTATATAGCTCATCCTGATGACCATACCCCTCTGATCAGTTCAATGAACTGGTCCACTAATGTCTCCTTTGCTTCCCTTTGTGATATAAAATACGCATTCCTGGAACTGTACAGTCAACCTTGCAGCGTGTTTGATACTTTTCTGCCATAAGGGGTGCTGAAGTACATTTTTTTTTCTGCCTGATTCTGACTCAGGACTGCACTGTAAATACTGGACGCATATGAAAATTGGAATCACAATAGGATTCAAGGCCTATAAATTGAAGAAGATTTGTTCGAGACAATTCTATATCAAATAATTATTTCATTTTGATAGAATATTCTATTAAATCCAACATGATAAAAATGTTAGAACAAAACATGTTTCAGTAGCAATCACACCATAGGATGGTGTATTTATTTTCTAATTTGTTTACTTCTAATACATTGTTCTCCACCTAGTTGGGTCATATAACACAGGTATCTTGTAAGCACTGGATCTCAAGAGTTTGCACATAGCTGCTTGTATAGGGTTCCATATTTAAAAGTCAAATATACAGTCAGATGTCAGATATTCATCTTAGAAGGACAAAAACTATTGGAAGAAAATATATTTTCCCTTTTATTGATTTAGAAATGAGCTTGTGGGATAAGCCCCTCTTGTTTTTTCTTGTTTTTTTTTTTTTTTTAATGGAAAACAGCTGTATAGGGTGGACTGCTTAGCCAAGAAAGGCATTTTGCACCACTAAATTATGTAAAATGTAACAGATTTGTATGATAGTGTCATCCTTTGTGCCAAAGGGCTTATATTATGCTCCTGTTGCTTTATTTAAGAAGGGCCATTTCGGCAGGAAAAGCATGTTTGCTGCTCCTTACCCAGATGACTGCAATATCAGCACTGCTACAGCCAGTTGAATCCTGTGTATGATGAGATTTCATGATACCCCATACTTTTGTGGATTCCCCCTTTTATCAAAGGAACATGTACAGTAATTCCTAAAAATATTATATTTGCCCTTGCTTTTGTTTTTTTTAGAAATATATATATATATATATATATATATATATATATATATATATATATATTAGTCCCTACAATATAGCATAGGCAGAGATAAAAGAAAAAAAATTGTCTGTATGTATATATATTTAATTCGTACACACACTTGCCAAATACAGTTGTTGGTTGGTCTTCATCAGATGCAGTGGTTAGGTTGCTTGCGGTAAGCAGTTCATGTTAGGATAGCTCCAGACTTTCCAGGACAGCCAGCTGATGTCACCTTACCACTGGCCAGCCTACAGACTAGACAGGATGAAGTCACATCATCAGTTTTCCTTTTTTTAATTTAAATTGTAGTACCGTTTTAGTACTTTTAGCAGATGTTATTAATTAGCTATGCCTTATTCTTTATTTTGATCATATCTGTTCAGGTTTTTTAGATATCATATCATCCGTTTGTGCTGTTCAATCTGGTATAACTAAGAGCTTGGATGTCATACTTGAAAACAATCTTGTATACTGAGTGCCAACCATCCACAATGAAATATACCAGCACCTTCCTTCCTGACTCCTAGGTATTTAATAATGAAATATGGTTTTCACCGTGATGTGCGATATCAGGAAGAAAAATGCCTTAGTCGGATCACAGCTTGCCATGCGAATGTGAGTTTCAGCAAAATGAGCTGCCTTGTGTGTGATTTTAGTTTCCTTTTATATAACAGAAGTCCTTAACATATGGCTATTCATCTATTTGTGCACTTTTCACCTGAAGCAATGATCATTTTGAGAATATGGTTATAGAACAGTTATATTTGCTTTGGTTCAACTTAACAGCCTTAGAAACTTTAAAATACCTTCTCCCAAAGCCATTAAAGTTGAATTCCAGGCAGCTCCATAAAACACAATTACATCCAGCAATGCATTTAATATAATCATGAAATATATTTTTCCTTAGAATTAGCTAAAAGGACAACCATACTTTAAACTCTTCTAATCCATCCCTCATAAACTAACCTGTATTAACACCCTCCACATATACACGCCATAAAATGCCCTTCCATACCTTCAGTAACACTGATCATTAGGATTTATGAGCAACAAATGACTGGTTTAATCCAATTTTTTATCACTACTTACCCTTTATTTTGGCGTTTCAAAATAATAAATAGAATAATTTGAAAGTTAGGTAATTAGTTTAGTGCAGTAAGCCACTTAAAACGCAGTTAAATAATGCATTTTATATATCAGGCCAAAAAGAGGGACAACTGAGAAAGAAATAGGGACATGGGAATTTAGCGGAGTTATGCACACACACCCCATCCTAGCTTACATTGTGTACTTTTTCGCTGGCTAAAAATCCTCTGCAGCAGCTGTGTACTGAGCCTACATAGACTTGTATGGGGCCATCCTAAATGCTGGAGCCTGTTCCTGGATAGCCACATACAAGTCTATGAGGGCTTAGCGCAGAGGAGAAGTATACCTTGCAAGGAAGCAGAGCTGCTACAACAATATAATAGATAAGAACGGAGCAGAGCATGCGGGGGATAGTGCAGGTCAGTTCAGGAGGGGTGAGGTTTAGTATTAAAGTACAACTGCCATTTAAGTACCTAAATCTGACTAAATATATACCTCACATATGCCCCTGCATAGCAGCATTGAAAATGTGGGGTGGGGGTCAGCACTGTGGGCCAAACAGGGGTCATTCTTCCATTATATAAGTGCACAGGGGTCACCGAATCCATGTGCTGCTACTCCATCAGGCTGGGATGGTTCCTGGTCAGGCTGTATTGGCTTCAAGGAGATCCATGACCTGGTTATACTTTTGGCAGGGGTGCTTAGAGTACAAGATTGGCTGAACAGAGTTAAAAAGAAAAATTGACAGGTGCATTTTGTGATTTTTAACTGTATTTATCTGTGCGTCTGGAGTTCAGTATTAAAGTGGTTGTAAACCCATAAATATACCCAGTGAAGTGACTGGCCTCAGATGAAACAAATCCTCCTACACAGGTTGTACCTGTTTATCTGTCTTCGCTTCTCTACATCCGTTCGAAGTGCAGAAGTTATAAAGCTTGTCTGAGCTTCCAGAAAACAGGGGGTGGGGAGCTGAAGTTACTCTGCAGAGTTCAGTGAGCAGAGCTCTGAGAGTTGATTAGAGGGAAGAGACATCCCCCCTCTTCACACTGAACACAGGAACAGAGCTGACGTTTTCAATTTGCTGGAAATTCCTCCCTGGTCACCAATTTTCTCTTGGTGTCAGGAAAACTTGTGAGTGATTCCTGCTGATAACAGACGAACGATTCATCAGACAGAAATTACACTTTGTGTTCCTAATTGAGTGCACACTAGAGAGAGATATGCTTTGTTCATATTTCATGTCTGAGGTTTACAACCACTTTAAGTTTGATTTAACTGAAGGTTAATAGGAGCATGATGTGGTTAATTTAGCACATCTTAGCAACCTTAATGCTTAGATAACCTTAGAATTCCCTGTTGCTGCTGCTAGGATTGTCAGAATTTCCGGTCAACTCCATCTGCTTTCAGTTTGGTATATATGATGTCGGAATATAAAATTGATGAAGTATGGGAAAAGATCACCTTTAAACACTCTCTAAGGTATATCTTCAAAGAGAGGTAAATATTAATTTTACATGCAGACTTGTCTCGCTGTTCCAGTCGTAAAACAGTTTTGGGTGGATGCCTTACTTTAGGGCCAAATTACACTATTATGTTACGGCAATGCATGTAACATATGTGGCAGTGCACATACAGTATGTGGTCGCCACCAAAACGCACCTGCATTGCAGCACACCACGTCACCCAGTGGAGTGTTACACCGCATAACTACAAATAGGTCATATCCGATTTTCTGGACGTTAGGGTGCATTGGCAGCCTGCTCATTTCAATGGACTGCCTTAACGCCACATGGGACATAACACACGTTAAAAAAACACATCACAATATTTATCCTAAATAGAATTTTAAATCCCTAACAGTTGTCCCACATATACAAATAAAAGAGAAGCATATTTACTAGTCCATTGAATCCAACCTTGTCTTCTTAATGGCAAAGTTTCCCTTGTTCCCCTCTGCTCCAGC
Organism: Glandirana rugosa; assembly: GCA_018402905.1. Lineage (NCBI taxonomy): Eukaryota > Metazoa > Chordata > Amphibia > Anura > Ranidae > Glandirana > Glandirana rugosa. The sequence goes on from BLSH010153469.1 coordinate 937,514, forward strand.
ACTGTCATCTTGAACCAAAATACTGCTCATGGGCAGGCATGCGACAGGTCTGTGCCAGGTCCCCTAGATCTGGCAGAGGCAAACATCTTGTCTACACTTGCGTGGAATCTGGTGCACTGCCAACTGGGTAGACATCCCAGGAGGCAGCGGCGGCTAGATACATCATCAAAGAGAAAAGAAATAACAGTTTTTACATTTCATTTTTCTTCCCATATGTAAATGCATCTAATCTGTCAAATTTAAAGTAAAATGGCAATGCTACAGATCAGGTAGAAGTCAGGGTAATCCACTCAGTACTTTGACAAGTTTGTGTCCAGTTTAAGTCTTTAGCAGAAAGCTATTTAAACATTTGAGTGTTTTTATGCCCGAACAATCAGTTACTTTTAAAGGTAGTTTTACTCTCTGTTCCTAGTGGTGGTTTCCATTTAAAATGTCTCAGTGGATGTAACCAGTAAAATATAAAGTGTATTTTCTTTGCCTAACTAGAGGAGTACAGCAGAAAACAGTATAGAGAATAGAATACATGTTGTCTATGTTGTGTTTAAGCACAGAGCTTTGCTGAGATGATGCAGTATTTAGTAATGTAAGTAAAGCAGTCAATATAAATAGAGGAATCATTTCCCTGTGCTATTGTTTAACCAGCTATTCTTCCATGTTTTACATTATCAGTATTATGGGGATGGTTAGAAATCCATCCCATGTAGTCCTAGAAAAAGTTCTGTACATCATATTGAAATGGTATTTGTTTTAATGGTGTGTCCATCATGTACCAAGAGACCACAAAAAGTATATCAGGCTACTCATACAATAACAAAATCACTCTAGATGTGTCTCTTTATGGGTTGATTCTCATCATATTACTTTTATCTTATCATCTGAATATTGATAAATACTACATCGCACCTATAAACTGCTCTATGTCCTGTATTACTGTAGATTGATTCCCTTCATATATCGTAATGGGGTACGACTTCTACATTGTATTGTATTTGAGATGCCCACATGCTATTGGAGTCAACACTGTTGCCCTCCATCTCCCCCTTTTTTTAAATCACTCACAGCTTTCAGATTCTGTGGTTTACACTTTAAATATACTTAGGTGTGCATTTTCTTAAACATTATTCCACTCTAATCTCTTCAAGATTTTATAATGGATGTTATGTTTTCTTAATTTTTGGCATAGAGTTTCCTACGAAGCATCCTCCAGCTTTGACATTTTATTTCTTTTATGGAAGGATCTTGAATTATAACTTTTCAATATAGGGGTCTGTTTATAGTGAATCTGCACATACATGCGTTCTGTGTAAATTGGTCAAAATCAAATGTTCCTTTTCTCTTCTGAACAAATGTTTTTCTCCTATGGAGTAGGAGTAAAAGTACCTCATTATAGCCACTAGATCAGGGGTAGGCAGCCTTAGGCCCCTTTCACACGGGCTTTCCGATCAGGTCCGCCTTTCATTTTTTTTTACGCTAACACCCGCTGCTATCTGATCCAATCCTGTCCCTGAAATCCAGACAGATGGGGACCCTATTTTCCATCTGTCTGGAGGATTGGATGAAAACAGACAGGCAGTCCGTTTTCATCCAATCTCTCCATAGAGGAGAGTGGGGCTCTGACAGGTCCATCTCTGCACAGTGAGCGGAGACAGGCCTGTCATCCACCTGCTCAGCAGAGATCAGCGGATCGATTCCCCGCTGAGCAAAGTGAAGTCCGCCGGGTGGAACGCCCATGTGAAAGGACCCTTAAGCCCACACGATGCGAATTTCGGACGGGAATTTTCATACGACGACCAATCATCTGAAATTCTTACTGTTAGTATGCTCTTTTTGACAGCTGATTTTGATTCTTCGGACGACAGAACGTCCGTTTTTTGTTCGATGCTTGTCTTATGTCGAAAGTGAAGCGTGTTCTAATAATACGAAAATTCTCGTACGACTGAATTCAACGTCAGAAGTGACGTAATGTGTTGAATAGCTTTGTATGTATTTTTTTATTTCTGAGCAGAGGATTAAGGAGGATTGGATGAAAACAGACAGGCGGTCCATTTTCATCCAATCTCTCCATAGAGGAGAGCGGGGTTCTTACAGATCCGTCTCAGCACAGTGAGCGGAGATGGACCTTTCATCCACCTGCTCAGCAGAAATCAGCGGATCGATTCCCTGCTGAGCAAAGCGAAGTCCGCCGGGTGGATCGCCCATGTGAAAGGACCCTTAAGCCCAAGCAATGCGAATTTCGGATGGCAATTTTCATACGACGACCAATCGTCTGAAATTCTTACCGTTAGTATGCTCTTTTCGACAGCTGATTTTGATTTTTCAGACGACAAAGGCTGGATGTGCAGGCTAGAAATTTTTTTCCATACGTCAAGGTAACTAACGTCCGATTTTCATATCATTAGTACGGTTTTCGTACGAAAAAAATCGTAAGAGCAAGACTATGCATGCTCAGAAATTAAAAAATACATACAAAGCTATTCAACACATTACGTTACTTCTGATGTTGAATTCAGTCGTACGAGAATTTTCGTATTGTTAGTACACGCTTCACTTTCGACATGAGACAAGCATCCAACAAAAAATGTACGTTCTGTCGCCTAAAAATGTAAGCATGTGTATGAGGCTTAAGAGAGGTAGAGACCTAACTGAAAAACATGGGAGAAATCAAAGATCACCAGGCACAGGTGTTGATTTACTAAGACTAGGGAGTGCAAAATCTGGTGCAGCTGTGCATTGTTAGCCAATCAGCTTACAATTTTTTTTCTTTTTGTCAAAGCCTAATTGAACAATCTGATGTTCGATGCTGATTGGCTACCATGCACAGCTGCACCAGATTTTGCACTTTCCAGTTTTAGTAAATCAACCCCATGGTGTCCTGTTAGGGAGATAACCTAGAAAGGCCATTAAAATTTTCGGACAACAGAATGTCCGTTTTTTGTTGGATGCTCATGTCAAAAGTGAAGATCTTAATAACAATACAAAAATTTTCGTATGACCGAACTCAACATCAGAAGTGATGTAATGTTTTGAATATTTTTGCATCTTTTTTTCTTTTCTGAGCATGCGTAGTCTCAGTCGTACGATTTTTTTACTACGAAAACCATACTAATGGAACGAAAATTGGACGTTGCGTTGTCATACGAAAAAAAATTTCTAGCCTGTACATCCAGCTTTTGTCTGACGAAAAATCTAAATCGGCTGTAGAAAGGAGCATACTAACGGTAAGAATTTCAGACGAGAGGCCGTCAAACAAAATTCCTTTCCAAAAATCGGATTGTGTGTACGAGGCTTAAGGCAGTTTTTTCTTTTCATTCTTTATTTACGATTTTGTAGTCCTACACGGTTTCTGACAACCTGAAAGTGAGAGTGAATGAGCCCTTAGCTGCAATCAGCGACGGCAACCTTTTGCCTAGTACACACAATGAGGAAATCGGACAAAAAATATAACTTTCCAAGCAATCGTACAATAATCTGATCATTGATACACATCTTTCGAGAGTCAATCATGACAGTTCATGCAAAATTATCCAAAGGGACAAACACAACATTTTTTTCTTATATGATACCAGAGTGAACAATTTTTCATTTAATCAGAACAGTATTCGTCTGGAAAAAACAGAAGACCAAGACCACGCATGCTCGGAATACAATACAACAAAACATATTACAGCACTTCTGAAGTTGTATTCTGTCGTATGAGAATTTTCATAACTTTTGTAACCCAGTGGTTTTCGATATAAGACTAGCATGCAAAAAAAGAAAAAAAAAGGACAATCATTTGTCCGATATTCTTATCCTATGTACAAGGCTTTAGGGCTCGTTCACATGTGAGGTAGGTAAAACCCTGTGCCTCCAATCTATACCCCCTTTAGCTGGAGAGGCAGAGGTATCTCCTGTTAAACCAGATGATCCATCATTATTTTCATTTTACTCCTAAAGTCTCTACTAAACGATTCCCTTTCCTATGCTGTGATCTGCTGCCTTTTTGATGATTAAATATGTCAAAATGTCCTGTATATTTTGTTATAGTGGTTTGAAGTTGTCTCCATCAGCTGAATAACTGAATCTCCCTACTAGATTGGCTTGAAAACAGATGAACACATCTGCTTAAGGCTTCATTCCCATGGGCTTTAGCACCTGTTCTGTGAGAAGGCCATGTTTGTTATTATACCTGCATCCACCCCAAGCTGCGTGCAGGCAGCCTATAGAGGTGCATAAAAATGTAGCTGCTGCACTGACACAGCCACATGTCAAAATTTGTAGGAGCAGGTGTACACATTCAAAAACACATTGCCTGTGTCCAAATTTGTGCAATTCCGGCACACATGACAAATTTTGGCATGCAGCTTTGTCTCTGCATCAACCTCTATAGGCTGCCTGCGTGCAGCTCAAGGGGGATGCAGGCACAGTAACAAACCAAGCCTGCGTGCAGTGCGGGTGTCAACGCCCGCCTGAATAAAGCCTAATGTAGGTATTTATTGGCAGATGTCAGTCCCTTCTGTAGCTTGGGCTAGGAATAGTATATAGTTTAGTATCTTGATATTACACATTATTTGGTACTACAAGCATTCTTGCTGTGGAGAAGCAAGATAAATATGTAACACATTATGAAAAATAGCTACAAGCTGTCACTTGCTAAGTCTAATTTAGGTTTATTCATGCAGATTTATCAATGAATCCCCTGTTGTTAAAACTGGAAGGTAAGGGCTCATACACACTATGGACTGCTTTTTTTTAATATTTTTAAATATTGATACAAACCTTTTTTAATGCAGCCTGTATTTTTATAGATGCTCCAGTATGGTTTGTATACCTCCTTTCTACAATGAACGTAAACAAGCATTTTTTTTTTCAAACAGTGTTAATATTTTAAGCTACGGTAAAATGAAAAATCACAAAGCACTTCAGATTCCTGCTAATGTGTACAAAAAGTGCTTTTACAGAGCAGTGTGAATGAGCCCTGAGCTGGAAGGCATTTTACAATATAATAGGGAATACAGCGAGTGCAATGTGTCTATATTGAATTCTGGCACATATGGCTTGGGGGGAATGCGTAGAAGCCTGGTTGAGAATGTCTTTACTGCCTTGAGAAAATAAACCTAAAATATGTATATGTAATATATCACCTTTGATGTAGATACTGCATTGTGTTTTTACTTGTTTATTAAAACAAATGTTTTATTAAATCTGAACAACAAATCCATTTATGCTCTTTGTTCTTTTTTTCTTAATATTGACAACAATAACGTAACTTGGAGGTTTAGAGATCTGTTAGCCTTTGTTTTTCAGTATATCGTGCCAAAGTTCCTAATATTCACTGCAGCACTGTTACCTAAATGTAGTCCTTTAGTAAGTGTTATAACCACTTGGCCTTCAGAAGGTTTTACCCACCTTAAGTATTGAGCACGTCACCATTTTTCTAGGTAGATATATTTCTAAAGGTGCTATTGACATGACATTTTCACCACCTGTCAGTAACAACCCATGCAATCCATACATACAAAGAAACCAAAACAAATAAGTTCAGAAATTAAGTTATGTGTAATAAAATGGAATGACACAGGGAAAAAGTATTGAACACATGAAGAAAGTGCAAAAAGGTGTGGAAAGCCAAGATACCAGCTGAAATCTATCATTAATTAGAAAGCAATCCTGCCCCTTGTCAGTGAAAAATGAATATCAGCTGGTTCAATCTCATCTGATGGCCTATAAAAAGGTGTCTCATTACAAGGTTTCACACAAGAAACATCTCAAGATGGGTAAACGCTAAGAGCTCTCTCAAGACCTTCGCAACCTTATTGTTGCAAAACATACTGATGGCACTGGTTACAGAAGGATTTCTTAACTTCTGAATGTTCCAGTGAGCACTGTTGGGGTCATAATCCGTAAGTGGAAAGAACATCATTTCACCATAAACCAGCCAAGACTAGGTGCTCCTCACAAGATTTCTGACAGAGGAGTGAAAAGAATTATGATAGGGTGTCAGGCAATCTGACACTAACAGACACTGTCTGGGAGTTTCACTAACCGACACTGACATTACTACTGAGACTAATACAGTGATCAGTGATAATACTGTACACTGACACTGTACTAATGACACTAGCTGGGAAAGGGTTAACATCTAGGTGCAATCAAGGGTTGAATATGTACCTAACAATGTGTAATGTCAGCTGCGTTTACTTTTCCATCTGGCTGTTTTTCCTCCCTGCTTTTCAGGGAAAAGAAAGAGCCAGATTTCTGATAAGTGTATAGAGCTCTGTATTTGTAAACGCAGGGCTCTGTGCTGTGATTGGACACAGACGATCAGCAGGTCTCAACCATGAATCATTAGCCGGGACCCACTGACAAAATTGTTCATCCACAGCACGTTTAGCAAACCCCGATGTCCCCATTGATGTACATGTACGTGATCTGTTGGAGAAGCTAGCAGTTAACTAGCCCACTATTTTGAGGTGAAATGGCCCCCCATGACTGATTCATCAACCTGCTGTTATTGTATGTTAAACAGATGATCATATTTAAACATGAAATTCAGGCAATGATCCCACCACAGTGTGGAGCCATGATGGCCAATACATATAAGCATGCCACATCCTAAATACAGTTATGCAAGGGGAAATTATTTTTGGATGAAAATTGGACTTTGAAGGCATGCTGGGTAAAAAAATAATTGTAAACTTTATTTGTTACATAATGGCATCCAAATGCCTTAGACACAAAACATGTAAAAAATTCTTTAAAATGTGGATAACAGACAAGACGTGATTAAGGTGGCATCTAGGCCACCACTGATCCCCGGAGGTACTGGTCACTAAGTAGGTGAACCAGGACCCAGGGGGGTCAAACACAATGTAGCATACATGTTACTGGGATATAAATCCTACAGGAGTAAACCCAATTCCTTAGGTATATTCAGTATCACTGATTAAGATATATATTCAGTATCACTGATTAAGATATTAATATCTTTAAACATCAAGTTGTAATAAAGTTTACGCTACGTGTGGGTCCCAGTAGCAGATATAGGAGAAAAACTCAACTACTTTCGCGCTTGAGTGGTCTGCGCTTCATCTGGAGCTGAAGGTAATAATCTAATAAAGGTAAATACATACATGTCAGAAAGGCATACAAGCATATATCCAAAAAAAGTTATACAGTAACACAGTAACAAATACATGTGAAGTGAAGATAGAATCACCTACATGGTATGCATGAGACTTATACAACAGCAGCAGCGTGTCACCCTCGGGCATGGCAGGATCACCCTATGTGGCACAGCGGAGTCACCCCAAAACAGGTCACCGTCCACCCGACCGCATGCCCCGAACGACCCCAAGGCCGCGTAAGGCGAGTACGGGGGCCTGTGTGCAATACAAACATGACGGTAAAAGTGTGTGTATTCACAACACATAAGTGTAGGTTAGTGCTTGCCCATAAATACCTGAGGACAATATATACACTGGACAATCTCCCAATGGAGAGGATATGTAATAGTAAGGAACTGATGGACCATGTACACCAGAGTCTTCAGAATGGGAGGATAATACAAATGTAGCAAGCAGAGTAATCACAATTTTCAGATATACCCCACGGTTTGTATGTGGATTCCAACCAATCCGAGGTCCAGACACTGTGGAACAGAGTAGAAAATTCCATTGTAAAAGGGGTAAAGGCAATGCATGGGGGTCCAGGACATACACCTACATGTGTGACTTACCCCCTTTAAAAAGGGATCAATATATGTGTGTCGGTGCCAAAAGAGGTCCGTGCGTGCTGCTGGCCTAACCCGTAACTGGAGAAGGCCCATCCTATATAGGGCACACCGCCCCAATAAATGGCGTCTGCACCTGCTAACACGCTGCCGAACGCGGCGTGACGCCATCAACCCAACCAAAGGTACTGCGCATGCCCAGCGCCTGTCCCACTGATTCGCTGAGCGGGGCGACATCATGGAAGGAGACGCTCACCATGCAGCGGACCAGGGGAAGGTACGCCCACACAAGGGAAGCAAGGAGAGTCCACCGGGGCTCCCCCCCTGTGGACAACTCCCACGCCGCAGCACCCGAACCCAGGCAGGGCCCAGAGGGGCCGACAAAGGGCGGGCACTAGTGGCGCTTTCAGCCGCATATCCAGGGGATCCAAAGGCTAGGCAGGGGGAGGACAAGTGCACAAATCAGGGGAACACCCCCGCCCAGGGGTGAGCCAGCAACCCGTGGGGGAACAGACACCACTGGAAGTGATGGTAAAATACATTGACAAATAAATACAGTACAATGGAATACTAAATAGTTACAAACATCATGTTTTGTTTCATAATACATTGAATTTCACATGTATATATGGCTCCTCCATGTTTGATGTTTGTAACTGTTTGGTATTCCATTGTACTGTATTTATTTGTCAATCTATTGGCAGGGCGGGGGTGTTCCCCTGATATGGGCCCTTGTCCTCCCTCTGCCTAGCCTTCGGATCCCCTGGGCCAGCGTTTGGGCGGGTATGCAGCTGAAAGCGCCACTAGTGCCCGCCCTTTGTCGGCCCCTCTGGGTCCTGCCTGGGTTCTGGGTGCTGCGGCGTGGGAGTTGTCCATAGGGGGGAGCCCCCGGTGGACTCTCCTTGCTTCCCTCGTGTGGGCTTACCTTCCCCTGGTCCGCTACTTAGTGAGCTTCTCCTCCCATGACGTTGCCACGCTCAGCGAATCAGTGGGACCGGCGCCATGTGGCGTAAACTCTATTACAACTTGATGCGTAAAGATATTATTGTCTTAATCAGTGATATTGAATATACCTAAGGGATTGGATTTACGCCTGTAGGATTTATATCCCAGTAACACGTATGCTACATTGTGTTTGACCCCCCTGGGTCCTGGTTCACCTACTTAGTGACCAGTACCTCCGGGGATCAGCGGTGGCCTAGATGCCACCTTAATCACATGTCTTGTCTGTTATCCACATTTTAAAGAATTTTTAGATGTTTTGTGTCTAAGGCATTTGGATGCCATTATGTAACAAATAAAGTTTACAATTAATTTTTTACCCAGCATGCCTTCGAAGTCCATTTTTCATCCAAAAATAATTTCCCTTTCTTACTGTATGTTGTAAAACCCGGAAACAACATTTAATCTGGGGTCCTCTCATATCTCTTTTAGGATTTTTACATTTTCCCATGTAGCCCTTGAGTTATTGTTTAGTAAATCTGGGTATAGATTTAATGAAACCCAAAGAGTAATATGAAGAAAAAAATATCTGGATTTTGATCCTCCTAAAATGTTATGTGAGCACACTGCTAGAATAAAATGGAAAAGGCTGACCCAACTCCTCACTTGGACCCAGGAGCAGTTTCACTTCTGTGACCTAGGAATAGGATTACTTGGTGATTTATGGCCCTTTTTCAGTAGTACAGTCGTGGCCAAAAGTTTTGAGAATGACACAAATACTCATTTTCACAAAGTCTGCTGCCTCAGTTTTTATTATGGCAATTTGCATATAATCCAGAATGTTATGAAGAATGATCAGATGAATTGTAATTAATTGCAAAGTCCCTCATTGCCATAAAAATTAACTTAATCTAAAAAAACAAAAACAAAAAAAAAAACATTTCCACTGTATTTCAGCCCTGCCACAAAAGCACCAGCTGACATGTCAGTGATTCTCTCGTTAACACAGGTGTCAGTGTTGACGAGGACAAGGCTGGAAATTACTCTGTAATGCCGATTGAGGTAGAATAATAGACACACATCTTAAAAAAGTTGCAATAAAACAGAAGGTAGGGAGAAAAAAAACATCTTGCGAGAGGTAAATCAATGCTTCTCTGGAGAAGGAGGCAGCAGACAAGAGGGGGTGGCCTGGAGATGCAGGAATGAAGTGCACACCATCTCTTTTTACACCTACCTGCACAGGTCGCCTGGCTGCAGAGTCGTCATACCGACAGTCTGCACTGTGTCAGCCGCTGTGTTTATGGGAATGTTTGAACATTCTTCCAAAAGTGCATTCATCCAAAAGGTGTTCTATCGGGTTGAGGTCAAGACTCTGTGCAGGCCAGTCAAGTTCTTCCACCCCAAACTCGCTCATCCATGTATTTATGGACCTTGCTTTGTGCAGTGGTGCGCAGTCATGTTGGAACAGGAAGGGGCCATCCCCAAACTGTTCCCACAAAGTTGGGAGCATGAAAAAATGTCCAAAATGTCTTGGTATTCTGATGCCTTAAGAGTTCCCTTCACTGGAACTAAGGGGCCAAGCTCAACCCCACGCCATAATCCCCCATTCCACCAAATGATTTGGACCAGTGCACAAAGCAAGGTCCATAAAGACATGGATGAGCGAGTTTGGGGTGGAGGAACCTGACTGGCCTGCACAGAGTCCTGACCTCAACCCGATAGAACACCTTTGGGATTAATTAGAGCAGAGACTGCGAGCCAGGCCTTCTTCTCCAACATCAGTACCTGACCTCACAAATGGCTTCTGGAAGAATGGTCAAACATTCCCATAGACACTCCTAAACCTTGTAGACAGCCTTCCCAGAAGAGTTGAAGCTGTTATAGCTGCAAAGGGTGGGCCAACTCCATGTTGAACCCTATGGACTAAGACTGGGATGCCATTAATGTTCATGTGCGTGTAAAGGTAGGTGTCACAATACTTTTGACAATATAGTGTAGTTATATAAACACTCTTTGATGCTTTGAAAAAAACACTAAGCCAGTTCTCAATATCCAATTATTAAAACATTGAGACAGAACACCAAAACCACTATCATACATATCTGTATTTATACCATATAATGCCTATAAAGATATACTGGGAAAAAATCACAGTGATGACAAATCTATATTTTATGTGTAATATTATTATTGGTATAAATATTCTGGAAATGAAATGTCCTGGTGTATATTATGTCAGGAGATTATGCAGAAGTAGGAATATATACACAATGAATAAGTGTATATAGGAGCATATGTCAGCATATTATTAATGCTGACAGGTTTGGGGGCACATTCAGAATAATGTTTTCTGTGTATATATGGACGTATGGTACAGCTCCACTTTTCACATGCTGGAAATAATCATTTCCAGCATGTGAAAAGTGGAGTAAACTGCTGGGTTTTTTAAACCTGCAAGGCAATGTCATAATGTGCTACTTACCTTAGAACGAAGCCCTCCAGCGGCGCACCGTCACCGCTGAAAGCACTTCCATCTTCACCCAGTCTTCCTTCTGGGTTCGTGGACTCCTGCCGGAGCTGCGATGATGTCACTTCCGCGCATGCACGCGGGAGCCGCTGTCTACAGCACAGGACTCTGAAGGGGCGGCACGGGTATGGCGTTCCTTCAGAGTGGCTTTATTACCTTGCTGCAACATTTCAACACTTGGCTGACTGGGATCGACCTAATCTTTGTTCTGCTTCACATAGTACTTGGTCATCTCTTCAGGGGAACAAACCCTCTACTACCTTACAAACCAATGCTTATTTGAAAACCCATTTGTACTTATCAATCATGCAGTTGGTGGTCTGCTGCAGGAGTCTAGTCGGCTGCAAAGAACTTGTTAGGGGTCTCTGGGTACACTCAATTGACCCCCATCTGTTCCAATGACCTGCTCCTGGAGATAATAAAGTTACAGGGATAATGGAGAATAGCTTAGATCAGTGGTTCTCAAAATCAGTCCTTAACCACTTCAGCCCCGGAAGGATTTCCAGCTTTAGGACCGGAGCACTTTTTGCGATTCGGCGCTGCGTCGCTTTAACTGACAGGGGCTCTGTATCGCGGCCGCCGTCGTATGACGGCGATTCGCGTTACAGAGCCACATTGTCGCCGTCAATTGCCGATCAGCCGTCGGCAAGCGGTTAAGTACCCCCAACGGGCCATGTATTCAGTTTTTCCTTTACTTTTTTTTTTGTAAAGTTATATTTATTGAAAAACTTTTTCAGATAATCACAAAACAAAGCCTATTGGGCATACCCAGGCTTCAGAGAACAAACAAGAAAAAAAAAAAAAAAGAAAAGAAAACAATGAATAGAAAACATCACAAAAAAAATTACCCAGATCTTTAAAGTGCTCGCTGCCGCCCAATACCCGGACCCAGAGGTTACCACCCACAAAGAGGAGTTAGTCAGGAATATCTTAAAGACCATGCCATAAGACTATTTTATGGAAGCCCACAGGAGACACACTCATGCGGAATGGCCACTGAATCGACGAGTAATCTTAGACATAATTACCCAGATCCTCACATTGAGGCATTAGTAGAATCTGATTCCAACCATATGTGCCATACTTTATCAAACTTGGTTGGGCATCCCCTAGCGGCATATGTGGCTTTATAAAGGGGAATTACTGAGTTTATCAAGGCTTTCCAAGAGTCAAGTGTGGGGGCCAGCGCCTGTTTCCACCGCAGGAGAATGGCCTTCCTGGCATAGAGAAGGAGTAGACCCAGGAGAGTCCTGACCGCTCGGCGGTGGGCCAAATCCCCAACCAGTCCCAGCAGACAGACCTCAATCTTAGTGGGAATATGAATAGTGGTGAGTGTTTCAATAAAGGCCAAAACTATACTCCAAAAGTTTGTAATTACAGAACATGTCCAAAACATATGAATAGAGTCGGCTCCAGCAATCCCACATTTCCAGCATGCCATATTAGAGTTAGGATAAATTTTAGAGAGCTTATGTGGAGTCATATAAACTCTGTGTAATATTTTGTATTGAATTAAGCGATCCCTGGCCGAAATCAAATATGTAAATGGATAATCCCACATGTCTTCCCAGTCCTCCGCCTCCAACTCCGAGCACACCTCCTTCCATTTGTCAAACAAGCCCTCCATTCCGAAGTGGACCGAGGGCTGGAGGGCCTTGTAGAGCGAGGAGGTAGGTTTCACCAAAGAAGTCTCCCTAAGGGAGGATTCCAAAGATGATCGGAGTAGAGTCGGAGAACCAGAGCTGAACTGCGCGTTGAAGGCATGACGGATTTGTAAATATTTAAAGAAATGCTGATTAAGGAGCCCAAAACGTTCTTTAAAAGAATCGAAGGAGGGGAAGTGACCATCCACCAACAAGTGCTCCAAGTTCCTCACCCCCCTCGCCGCCCAAAAGCCCAGATCAGGGACCGTCGAGAACTGAGAGAGCTGGGGATTAAACCAAATGGGGGCATCAGGAGACCACGTCAGGGAGTCCGGACGCTTACAGACCAGAAGCTGCCAGACTTTGATTACCATTTTCATTGATGTCGTAAAAGGGAATTGTGCCCTGACTCCCCTGTGTAGGCTATTTCTCAAAGACTCGTAGAACCCCAGTAGAGCGGCCTCCAGAACTACAGCAGCGTTGGAATCATCTGAGACCGCCCAATTGTGAGCATGGGTAAGTAGGGCCGCGAAATAATATTTTTGGAGATCAGGGTATGCCAGGCCGCCCTCCAACCAAGGACGTTTTAGGATGGATTTATTTATTCTGGGAGGCTTAGCCCTCCACAGAAAAGGGATAGTAATTGAGTCAAATTGACGGAAGAAGGACTTGGGGATCCATACTGGGGCATGTCTTAGGACATATAAAAACATTGGGAGTATTTTCATTTTGATCAGATTAATTCTCCCTATGAGGGAGAGGGGAAGATTATCCCAGGCACTAAGCCTTTGTTTAAGTTTAGTGAGCAAGGGTTGAAGATTGAGCGATATAAAGTCCGAGACTCTTGGGGAGACAGTAATGCCCAGGTAGCGAATAGAGGAAACCCACTGAAGGGGCACCGAGGGTACCCTCTGCCCCTGAGCCTGTTGGTCTATGGGCATAATTTGAGACTTACTCCAATTTATTTTCAAGCCAGACTGTACCGAGAACTGTTGGATAACTGCCAACGCTGCCGTCAAGGAGGGCCCGGAGTCATCGAGAAATAGTATAAGATCATCAGCATATAGAGCCAGCTTTTCAGTGATTGGTCCCACTCTAATACCCTTTACTGCCTCCGACCCCCGCAGAGCCACAGCCAGGGGCTCCATGGCTAATGCAAATAAGAACGGGGAAAGTGGGCATCCCTGTCTGGTGCCCCTTTCCACCGCGAAGGGATCAGAGAGTTGTCCTCCTAATTTAATTTGAGCCTTTGGGGACTTATATAAAATAGCCACCCACTTGCGAAAAACAGGGCCAAAACCAAAAGCTGCTAGAACTGCCTGCATATATTCCCACGTCACCGTATCAAACGCCTTCTCTATATCAAAGGCTACCAGCACTCGGGACTGGGAAGGGGAGGAGGGAGGGACCTGGAGGTGAGTAAAAACCCTTCTTAAGTTAATATCCGTGGATTTACCAGGCATAAAGCCAGTTTGATCTATGTTTATAATACCAGCCAGCACTCCGACCAGTCTGTTAGCCAGGACCTTAGCTAAGATTTTAAGGTCGCAGTTAAGCAGAGAAATAGGTCGGTAGGAGGCGCAGTGTCTAGGGTCCTTACCCGGTTTAGGGAGCAAAACGATATGGGCATTATACATAGAGGGGGGCAGGGACTCCGAGTCAAAGCACTGAGAGTATAATTTTTGCAATTTGGGAGCTAACGTAGCCGCGTATTGCCGATACCACTCTCCAGGGAGACCATCAGGACCCGGGGTCTTCGAAGGAGGAAGGGACGCCAGAGCCAACTCAACCTCCTGAACCGAGATCGGCGCCTCCAGCCTCCCCACCTCCTCCTCCAGTAACTGCGGCAAGGAGAGTTTCTGCAGACCAGACAAAACATTTTCTAATGAGGGACAATGTGGTTTTTGATAGAGCTTCCCAAAGAAGACCCCAAACTCCCTCAGGATATCCTTGGGGGCCTGCAAAATCGAGCCGTCCTCAGACAGCAGTCCGGAGACTACCGTCTGATAATGAGGCTCTGCCACCAGATTGGCTAAAAGGCGTCCGTTCTTATCCCCAGACTCAAAGATTCTACTTGCCAACACTTTAGCATCTGTATGGGTGAGGGAGGTGAAATGAAGAGTTAGATCCCTCCGAATTTGGGCTAAATGCAAAAATTCTTCTGGGGCTGGATGGTCAGCGAAGGCCGCAGATGCGTCCGCCTCCCGAGCCTCTAGCTGTGATGTAGTGGCATTATGATCAACCCTTACTGATTTAATGGCTGAGATATAACTTCCTCTGACTGTGGCCTTAAAGGCATCCCAAACCATCTCCGGGGAGGAGGAGCCTTCATTTATCAACCAATAGGAATCCATTAGTGGACTAACAATTTCAGACACCTTCTCGTCTTGGATCCACTTAGGCGCCAATCTCCAGGCCCCGGAGTCGCGTCTCACCCCCACCTGAAGAATTAACTCCAGGGGAGAATGATCCGAGAGTCCCGCCGGAAGGTATGAAGCACCCAGCAATTTGGTCATGACCTGAGTATTCCCGAAGGCAAGATCAATTCTGGAGCCAGACTTATGAGTGGTCGATATGCAGGAAAAAATTTTAGCCTCAACATGTTTCCACCGCCACAACTCCTCCACCCCAAAGGTGTCAGCCCATCCCCTCAGCTCCGCAGAGGTTACTCGGTGTGGATTGGAGCAATCTAGAGTTGCATCAAGAATTGCATTGAAGTCCCCGGCAATAATGACATGAGCAGGGAGCAAAGGGGTCAGTTTTTCATAAATAGTGTACAGTAGACCATACTCCACCGGGGGGGGGGGGGGCAGGTAAACATTTACCAGGGCCCATTTCACTGAATATAGCTCAATTAGGAGAATAATGAACCTCCCACCAGGGTCTGAAATAATTTTGATTACCTTACACGGCAGAGATTTATTAATCAATATCAATACGCCTCTGGAGTAAGAGGAATACGTGGCGTGGAAAGCTTGTCATACCCAAGGCCTGCGCAGGGCCATGATTCTAGAACCAGTGAGGTGCGTCTCCTGTAAGAATAATATATGAGGTTTATGAGATGATAAATATTTAAAGACTATGGATCTCTTGAACTTATCATTTAAGCCCCGTACATTCCACGAGACTAACTTAACTGTAGAGAGAGCCATAGATATAACAACAGATACATGTGTACACAAATGAGAACTTTACCTGAGGAACCCCACCGAATGGAAGCAGGCTATAGCATGGTAGGCCAACCCTGGGACCATTCGCACGGGGAGCCGCGAGCACTTCATGAGTTAAAAGCAATACGAATAGAATAACAAAACCCCTACTTACTAGCCCGAACCATAACATAACTAGGCTAGAAGTTTCAGTCCCGTAACAGTAGAACAAACCCGAGTAGAGAAGAAACTCCTGTAATTCCCAGAGAAAAGTCTCCAGAAAGTTGTTGTACACTGAAGACCAAAGTCACTCCTTGATCAGCAAAGCGTAGGGAAACTGGAACAAATCCTTCTCCACTGCACAGGGGGGAACCCGATATGACTTGTATTGACCCCCAAACTACTCCGTGAACATAGGGAAAGTAGAAGGAGAAAAGAACAAGGAGAGCTGAGAATTCCGGTTGTATCCAGGTGAGGGGAGAGTGGCCATATTGCTCGCGGATTATCTCAAGGTGTTCAGCCAGTCATCAGCATCGGAGGGATTCTCAAAAAAGCGGACTGATCCGTTATGAGGGACCCTAAGGCGACTGGGGTAGAGCATGCTGTATTTGATGCCTTTCTCTCTCAGGCGCCGGCGGACATCTGTGAACGTTTTCCTCTTACGCTGAAGTTCGGCAGAAAAATCCGGGAAAAGCATAATGGCGGAGCCACCATGGGACAAAGAAGGGTGTTTGCGAGCTTCCGAGATAATTTTGTCCCGGTCCCTGAAGTTAAGAAAACGAACTAGAAAGGGTCTTGGGTTGGCGCCAGGGATAGCTCTTCCCGTAGGGACTCGGTGGGCTCGCTCCACAACATAGGTTGGGGGAAGATCAGTGAGGTCTAGGAGGTCCTTAAAGAAGCCCTCAGCAAAAAGCGTCGGTTGGTCGCCCTCTTCACCCTCAGGGAGGCCCAAGACCCGGACATTATTACGTCTGGCCCTGTTTTCTGCATCATCTGATTTGGACACCAGCATTTGGACTGTGCGTTGTAGTTCTGCAATAGTGTTGGCATGGGATGCCGTAACATCCTCAGTAGCAGAGATCCTAGCTTCAGACTCTGACAGCCTACCCCTGATTTTGTCCAGATCACTTCTTATAAGGGTACATTCCTCGGCCAAGTGATCAATTCTGGCCAGCATAGCCGAGCTGCTCTGCTCAATAGCAGCAAGGATAACAGTAGTGCCATCTTGAGGAAGAGAGGGGGAGGCCGCCCCCCCCGAGAAGATTCAGGTTCCATGGACAGTTCAGACAGTAGTGCTTGTAATCTGGTTACTAATGGAGCTTTAGGGAGTATTGCAGGAGATGAAGAGGTATGAGCAGGTGTGCAGCATTTTTTTGACTTGTGTTTGGATCCCATGAGGCAGGAAGTCCCAGGAAGACCAGGCCAAAATCAGTAGCAAGGGGACACCCCTGCAACAGCCCGCAAATCTGAGCAGAGAATGATGCAGCAAGAGAGTAATGGGGCTATATTCAATGTTTTGGGATAATAGGGCCAGACAGACAGGGGATATGAGAAGCAGTCTATGCAGTCTTTCACCCCCAGATGAGTGAACAGCCGGGTCCAGAGAGCTGGAACACTCACCAGGGCCAATTCAGGGCCTCAGATTCACAGCCTCAGGAAATCCGCAGCAGGGCACAGGATCAGTCAGTGGTGCGACAGGAGCAGGCCCTCACCCTCCCAGCCCGTTCCTAGTAACTCAGGGGCTCAGATTATAGAGGCAGAATGTGGTCCTGGAGCAACATGGCCGCCGTGGCAGTCTCCTCCACCCCCACCCAGCAGCAAACTAGCGCCCAGGGCCTCCACGATCTCTCCCGCTCGACCCGCTGTCCAGATAGGGTCCCCAGGAGACACCTCAACAGTTCTTATGAATGGCAGTGGCGGATTCCACAGTCCGCCGGATCGCGTCCGCCGGCCGCCCGCAAATCGAGGCCGCGGCTTCAAGGCCCGAGTAGGCCGCGATTCAAAAAGTCCGTCCAGACTTCAAATAACCCCCCAGGCAGGGGCAGCAGGGTGAGAGTAAGGGAACCCCAAAGGATGAAGTCTCACCGGTCCTCAGGAGATAAGGCTTGGCTAAGATTAACTCAGGATTCACACTGAGCTCTTGAGAAAAGCGTCCGCCGCCGCTCACATCCGGTCACGCCTAGTTTTTCCTTTACTTTGTACAGCCGCTTTAAATCAATATCAATGACATGGTATTGATAAGAGCTATTTTATCTAAGGGAAGTTCCCAAAACATAGCGGTACTTGAGGACTGAGGTTGAGAACTGCTGGCTTAGATGACCAGTAGAACACTATTCCACATTCTTCATTTTAGATATTAAAATCACACTGGGACTACAAATAAGTATTCTGGGGGCAAATGAGGATCACAAACTGTTTACAATGGATTGTTATGTTGAAATTCACATTTTTTTCTAACGATCAGCAGGTTACTAGAGACATCTTGTGGTTAAAAAATATATTACTGCAGTAGGATGTGTATGCCTAAAATGTATTTCCACTTTTGCAGTCAAACTTGAAAAAAACCCACTATATGTTTGTAATGTATTCCCATTCACACAGCATGCCTTAAATAACATGTAATCAACAATTTTAAAATATTTTTTTTTAATCTGGCTTTTTTCCTCAGTTTTAACCGGGTGATTTGGCCAATAAGCCAGTAACACACCTCCTGTATTAGTGAGACACAACTCTGGATAAATGAGCACAGGACACACAGCAGACAGCAGCATCATCAATCTTGGAGGGGGGGGGGGGTAAATGTATTAGCAGGTTTAAATACACAAATTGAAACTAAACTCTCGCTCACACTTTACAGCAAACAGTTCCTTTTGGGATAAAGGTTTGGCACGAATAAGTAAAAGCTGATCATTTTAATCAACCCTGTCAGCATTAAGTGGTTTGTCCCATCCATGGAAATGGATACATTCTGTACATTCTGCTGGAGAGCTTTGTGCTTTTGAAAAACAACAGACTAACTCACTAGATTACTAGATGAAAATAGAAGAAGGAAAACCTAAAAGCCTAAAAAAGCATCAGATCTATGAATTGGTAAGCTGCAATACAAAAAAAAATGTTTGCTTTTGGGTTTAATACTATGGTATTTAGTTGGTATTAGATAGTATTTAGTTCCCTCTTGACTTGTGAAGACATTTCGACGAGCCCCCCCACCATGCTATAAGGAATAGGAGCATCAGGGGACAGTCCTTTATATATGGTGGGAATGTAACAAAATCTGGGGATTTTGAAAATAACTTTTTGCTCTAATACTTTTAGCCAGTTTTCTATACATTTACAAACAGATTTTTCCAAGCCTGCAGACTTTACCTTACACATTTCCCATGAAAACACTTGCATGGCCAATGTTTGCAAACGCTTTTGCAAAAATTCAAGTATACTACATCAATAGCCACTCCTTTGTCTAAGGTTTTACTTACCTCCTCATAAAAAGAAATCAGATTTGTCTGACACCTTCTGTCTTTCATGAATCCATACTGCCTGTTGCTTAAAATATTTTTTTCCAGCAAGAACTTATCTATGTGATCTTTTATTAAACTCTTCAGTATCTTCCCAACTATAGAAGGTAAACAGGTCTATAATTACTTGGTAAAGACTTTGATCCTCTTTTTAAATGTATGAAGAGAACAGGGGATTTTGTGACTTTAAATGACGTCTCTGACGTGTAGGTCAAGAGTGCCTCCATGCCTTATCAACAAGAGAACCAAAATGGGGGTTTGGGACTGTAAATGAAGCATGCAGTTGGAAAGCAAATGACAGTATGTCTATAAAAATACTTTATTGTTACATTTGTCTGTAGGCAGAAATCAAATCACCATGCACATCAGATGTAAATGCAAAGGTAAATTCATATATGTACATACATACATGAAAGAATACAGTAATTCAAAGTAACTGACATCATACCCATTTAAAATGTTTGTAATTCTTAGAAACTGGCACCATACCTATTTGAAATATGGTGATAATGTAAAATTCATAATTAATAAAAATATTCAATAAACCAAAATAATTCAGTGCTGCTCAACACTTTTGGTAAACTTGCTAAACCCAATATATCAGTATTAAATAAATGAATTTGTGGAGCGCTAAAAATGAAATATACAAAATATCAAGTATCCAATTATACATGAAACAGTCCACTCTGAATAATTTCCAGGTATAGGAAAGAAGGCACCGAGAAAACAAGGTCACTGCAACATGTGACCCTCCACCAGTCACTCCAACCTCTCACCTTACAAATCCAGAGGTAACATCACTTAAAAACAAGCCTTCAATCTTCCAGCTTCCACCATGGTCATTTTCATGAGAACCGCATCAGATCCATCAGATCGCGTCAGATCCATATAAAATAAACACCAGATCTAATGCTCTCTGTCACAATTTTAATTAAACAATAAAACAAGATACAAAGCACTCACATGTGTAAGCACCTATCTCCAGGTGCGGGATTAAAAAGCGTGGTTACAGTTCGTTGTAGGTAGACTGGCGTCTCAGTCACACAGGGTAGCCTTGAGATGACGTCACTGCCGGCTCCTCCCGTACATGTTGCGTTCCAGGAAGCGTTCTACAACGAACTGTAACCACGCTTTTTAATCCCGCACCTGTAGATAGGTGCTTGCACACATGAGTGCTTTGTATCTTGTTTTATTGTTTAATTAAAATTGTGACAGAGAGCATTAGATCTGGTGTTTATTTTATATGGATCTGACGCGATCTGATGGATCTGATGCGGTTCTCATGAAAATGACCATGGTAGAAGCTGGAAGATTGAAGGCTTGTTTTTAAGTGATGTGACCTCTGGGAGGTCGAATTTGTAAGGTGAGAGGTTGGAGTGACTGGTGGAGGGTCACATTTTTTCACCTGTTGCAGTGACCTTGCTTTCACGGTGCCTTCTTTCCTATACCTGGAAATTATTCAGAATGGACTGTTTCATGTATAATTGGACAATAAGAGAAGTCTGAAGACAGAGAGCTTTATTTTAAGGTCTTAATATTTTGTATATTTCATTCTTAGCGCTCCACAAATTCATTTATTTAATAAAAATATTCAGAAAAACATGATGATACAAGTAAGTTGATATATTGTGAATTAAACGCATGATTGTAGTGTCAAAAGCTCAACGCGTTTTGTGGCCAAACTACCACTCATCAGGAGCAGATGCATAGGGAGTGTCTAAAAAGTATGCAAATAAACAATGGGACTGAGCAGAAGAATATAGGGGTAAGGGGGAGTAGTAAGACATCCTCCTACACTTACAAGTGAACTATGAATATGGAGTATGGCAGCAAGTACTGAGGCAGGCTGAGAACATCATCTAGCATGGGAGCTGAGGCGGTACAGAACAATGGCACAGCAACGGAGGACTCCAGGTGAAGATGCGACTGGAAAAGTGTTCCCCACCAGATGATCCATAGGGATGTACCATTCATCACCCAAAGCATCAGTGAAAAAATATATATGTATATATGTATGTTGGTTATGTGCATCTCTAAAGAAAATGGTGTTGGATATCTGATAAGGGGACGGAACAATGCTAGTGCTGAAAAGTAATGTGTTAAGGTTGGAGGTAATGTGATGATAGATAACTCAAGTAGGAATAGAAGACCAAACAAAGGGGATGTATTGGGGTGACAACTTATAATGATGTGCCCAAGCTTGAAGAAAGCTACAGTGTAATAGAAAAGACTGAACACCCAGGAGAGATGTGAAAAGAGAGAAAAAGACTGCCATATGCAGTACCTTGAGTAACCATGTAAGAGAGATGTTCCAAGATGGTGCACAGTGACCAAGACCACAAGCCAAACAGGAGTTACCGTGCCGTGCCTGAAAAGGGGAGTATAAATACTCCGCTGTGACCACTGAGGACCGCCAATGTCGCGCTCACAAATGATAGGAGGGAAAGCGCCATGGCCTAAGGCAATTCGCAGCAAAAACGCTCCCTCGTGTAGACGCCGATGGTACTACACAAAGTCGGCGTGGCATCGATGCGCAGCGGGAAGTCCACCCGAACCCCCAACCATCAGGGGAAGAGGAAAGGGGAGGACCCACTGTTAGAAAAAGATTGTGCTGAGGACGTGTTTGCATTTGATTGTATTTTCCTCTAGCCCCCGAAGGAGGCGGTCTGGGCAGCTCTATTTAAACACCGTGCTTCCTGTAAGCAAGTGCTGTCTGATCTACAGCGTGTGCCCTGTTTTCCTGAGCGTTCTGCTACCCGTTATCTGATTCCTGTGACCCGGCCTGCCTGACTTTGCCTGAACTCTGCCTGTACCGACCCCTGGCTTGCCTACGGATACTCCTGGACTTCTACAGGCACTCTTACCCCACCGTGCTCCTGTGGCCGCTGTTCCCAACTCCAGCGTTCCCACGAACCGGAGTCGTAGGAGAGGCCACCCCCGACCGTCAGGCTCACTACCAGGTACTTAACACCCACGGTGCGCCTTGCAGCTACCAGAAGTAGAGAGATCATAGCCACACCATCCAGCTCACATGACAAACAAACCAAAATATGTACCTTTCATGGGAAATATGTATATAAACATGTATGTTAGTATGTGAAATGAGATAAATAACAGAAAAAATAAAGACACCACATTGACCTTACACCAATCCAGTGGTACCATTCCAGTCATTAAAGAGTCCCTAAAAAATAGAAACAATGGCTTTGAAATGACAGAACTCAATTCCTTTAGGATCCGTGGGTGGATGCCATCTGATCCAGGTGCTTTATTTACCTTTATTCTGTCTAAATATTTCTGGACCATATCAATTTTGAGCCATTGTGGATCATTTGGGGCTGTGTCACTGCCACCCCCATTGTGGACATGAGCTCCCACATGCTCCTTTGTATACACAGAGCTATAGAAGGTATTTAATAAATTTGCCTTCTCTTTGTCCCCAGTCACCCACCCTAGATTATTTTTTAAAGGGTCTACACGCTCAGACCTGACCTTTTTACTATTAATATATTTGATTTTTTTTCTTCCAAATGCACAAGGTCTGAAATAAGGGGTGTAAGCCGATTAGCAATGATCCTAGAGTAGAGGCAAATGTTGATATTCATAAAAGGTATGGCTGATAACTACTACATACATTATTATCTTTGCCTGGTTTAGGAAGGACTGCAAGTGAGTCACCAATAAATGGTTACGAAAGAAAGTATCTGAAGATATTAAACAATTTGGTAAGAAGTGGCGTGCTGGCTTCCTAGAAAAAAATCCAAAAGCAGACTGGAAAGCTATCAGGAACAAAGCTTTTATTGTTCTGAAGAGAAGGAATTGCCACAGTGAGCTCCTCCGGTGATATAGGCCGATTCTAATCCTGCGCTCACCGGCAGTATAGGCGGGGCGGTCATATGGACAATATAGTCAGTAATTGTGGCATTGAGATCAGTTGGAGACGAGTCTAGAGGTGTGTGTGTGGGGGGGATGGGGGGAAGCCAGGTATGTTGTAGAGTTTATTATAAAAGGAATTGATGGTGAGTAATCTGTCCATTCGGATGTTTCAATTTTGGAATGAATGACATGCCATTCATGGAATGTAGAGCTTTAGCCAGTAGTCTGCTTGGCTTATCCCCCTCCACATAAAACAGTTTATGAGTACAGTCACGTATACACAAAGCTTTTTGGATAAGGAGCTGTAAGAAGGCAGTTCTCTTCTCGGAAAGGCGAAGGAGCGTGTGAGAAGTTTGATGATCCTGCATCTGAGATAGTATTTTTTATGTCAAGAACCATGTTTTATAAACATCCCCTTGAACATAAAATGCAAGGCTTCTCATTGAATGGGTAAAGGAGTAGTGCCATTTTGATGGTCTGCTAAGAAGTTTGTAATCGTCTCTAGAATCTCAAAGAAACATAGAAAGTAGTAAATTGTTGTTCAGTCTCCATGGCCACTCTCGTTGAGTGAGTTTTGGTAAAGAAAGTCAGAAAGATTGGGGCATGATCAGACCACAGAATGCTGTGTAGGGAGTCAGCCTGGGCCTGTGTAAAGAAGGGGTTAATTGAGGAAGGTAGGTACTTTCCCTTCAGACCTGTTTATTAACCAGTTCCCGACCGCATGCCGTGTTTTCACTGCGGCAGTCGGGATGCTGAGTGCGAATCGCTGTAAAAACACGGCGATCTGTGAACAGAGGAGTGTGCCCGCGATGACCCGATGTCCGCCGGCGAGCCGTGATGAGCGGCCACAGGGAAAGAACGGGGAACCGCGGTTCCCCATTCTGTTAGTGCAGGCATGGGAGATCTACTGATCCCTGTCACTGGGATCAGTTAGATCTCTCATGCCCATGGTAGCCCAACCCCCCACAGTTAGAACACACCCAGGGAACACACTTCACCCCTAGCTCTCCCCCCAGGTTAACCCCTTCACTGCCAATGACATTTATACAGTAATCAGTGGACATTTAAATTTCTGATCGCTGAATAAATGTCATTGGTCCCAAAAAAGTTTCAAAAATGTCTGACATGTCTGCTGCAATATCGCAGTACCGCTAAAAATCGCAGATCGCCGCCATTACTAGTAAAAAAAAAAATAATAAAAACCCCAGAAATGAATTCTCATCATCCGTAAACGCGGCCACTTTTGCGCAAACCAATCAATAAACACCAATTGGGATTTTTTTTATCACAAATATGAGGAAGAATATAAATCAGACAAAACCGGTGAAAAAAAAATTTTTTTATATATTTTTTTTGGATTTGAATTTTAGCAAAAAGTAAGATATTTGGGTTTTTTTGCAAAATGGTCGCTCTTCTTTTGTTTATAGCGGCGATCAGAAATGATGCAGAGGCGATCAAATACCACCAAAAGAAAGCTCTATTTGTGGGAAAAAAGGCCGCAAATTTTGTTTGGGTGCAACGTCGCACGACCGCGCAATTGTCAGTTAAAGCGGCGCAGCACCGAATCGCAAAAAGTGCTCTGGTCCTAAAGCTGGAAAACCTTCCGGTTGGTAAGTGGTTAATCAGCTGGTCTGAAAGTGTCAGCAGGAATTTGTTTCCTAAGGAGAGAGACACACACAGCAGCAAGCTCTGATTAGAGCCATGAACTTTTGCCAAACTTTGAATTGTACCTATGTGTGCAACTGTGTTTCAAGATAAGTCTGCCTCTTTCTTCTGTTTAATTTGTCCTTTTGCTGAATAAAGCTACTTTTACTGGACTGTCTCTGAGCCGGCTGTTCAGCCCTCTGATCCCTTACAAATGCCAATAGAACACTGTGGCTGGAATGTGAGAGCATGCTGGCTAATAAGAAAAAGGTCTATGAGCGAGTAGGAGTCATGCATTGAAGAGTAAAACATACAGGCTATCAGTGGGATGAAGTATCCTCCAGACGTCCACCAGATGATGTTGGAGAAGTTGTGTACGGGTTATCAAACTTTTGCCTGTGGATGTAAATTATGTTAATTTATTATCATGAAATTAAACAAATAGCAATAATGTCCCGTAAAAACACAGACAATTAAAACTATTGTGTCGCTTTACATTGGTGTTAAGTAGAGAAATGCTCCCTTCTTTCGGCGGTCAGTATAGTGTACATTGGTGAATAGTGTGAGCAGTGACTCCTTACATTGGTGATCAGTGGAAGAAGAGTTCCCTAACAATGGTGGTCAATGGAAGGAGGGCCCCTCATACACTGGTGGTCGTGGAATACGGGTCAATTTACACTTATGTTGAGTGGAAGAAGGGCGCAGACAGATTGGTGGTAAGTAGAAGAAGGGTCCCTTATATTGGTATTTAATGGAAGATGGGCTCCCCTTACACTGGTGGCCAGCCGAATAAAGGCCCCATTAAACTGAAGGTCAGTGGAAAAATAGTCCCTTTACATTTAGGTTCAGTGGAAGAAGTTCTCCCATAGCTTGGTGGTCAGTGGAAGAAGAGTCCTCTTATATTTGTAGTGAAAAAGAAGGCTGATTTGAATTTCAACTTCAGCTAAGGTCATTACATGATGAGATGGCAAAATATTCTAGTAATATTCTAACTGATCATTGGCATTACAAGTAAATAAACCCTAATCTTAACATCCTTTTTCACTCACCTAAAGCTGTAATCACTTGATGCTCCATTCCTTGGTCTATCTTCTTTTTCTACAGTAGGCAAGATCCTTCTTTGGGTGTCTATGTCATTGCTTGCATGATGTTGAAACTTCCTATTGGCTGTCCAGTGGTGGGGTCCTCCCAGGATCCAGAAGAGGGAGTCTCCAGTGGTGACGTCAGTGCTACAGGACTGTTGGGTACCGGCCTCTGTGGGGAAATTTGCAGTGCTGGATTAGCAGTCCCTCACACTGGTGCTGGCAAAAGACACAAATGGTGGAGTTAGGTGAAAAAATGTGCAGGTTGGGAGTGAGGAGGGGGTCAGGGTTATTTTTTTCCTGGAGATGGGCTTTAACTATTCGAATTCAAGTGTAATTCGTTTTGTTTTGTAGTAATATTTTCAAAACAGGAAAGTTCATTTTATTGTGATGACTGCAGAGAGTTCTGCTAAGAGGTTATCAGAGTTTATTTCCGCTGGCCTTGGGATAAACCCTTAAAACAAGAAGTTATAGTTATACAATAGAAAATCCTCCAAACATGTTTCAGATGTTTTTCTCCTTTTTTTGGGCATTGAGTAATATTATGAAATAATTGTTGTAAAGAAGTGTTTTATTCACAATTTTTATAAGGTTACTGTGGAACACACATTAAATATTTAAGCTATTTAATTTAAATGCAAATGTATAGTATTGTTTTTAATTAATTACCATTTAACAATGAGCCTGGCGCAATAAGGTACACCTGTGGCATTTGTAAATAAGTAAAAGGAAGCTGTTGGTGTGAAATTAGTGTCTGTGCATATCTCTGTTACCTTCTGAATGCTGTGCTAGAATTAAAATAAAGACCCCACCAAACAAGCATTCTATCTGCCCATTTTTTTACACAGATCTTGATGGAAGGCAATGTATGTCTATAAGCGGGCGGATGTAAAATGATTAGCGTTCTTTCCTCTCCGCCTATATACAAGTCTGTTTTGGTCTGCAAAAACAAACAGGAAAGATTGGTGACCGGAATGGGGTGGATGCATATCTACTCATATCCGTTTGTGCATAGTGATTGCACGGGTCTAGTTTTCCTCCATCATAAGATGGAGGAAACTATGAAAAATGTCATAAAAGTTCTGATCCAACTGTAAACAGATCCTCTGCTGACATGGAAAGGAGAAAAGTCATGTGAAAGGGGTCAAACTGTTCATGTAGAACTGAAGTCAAAAACTCGTAAAAAAAATAAAATAATAATAATAATACATAGTTACATAGTTACAAAGTTACATAGTTAGTCAGGTTGAAAAAAGACACAAGTCCATCCAGTTCAACCAAAAAAAAAACAAAAAACATTTATATATATATATATATATATATATATACACATATACACTCATATACACACACATACACAACCAAGTAATCCCATATACAATCCTTCACCCACAGTTGATCCAGAGGAAGGCAAAAAACCCCAGCAAAGCATGGATCCAATTTGCTATAACGGGGTAAAAAATTCCTTCCTGATTCCCCGAGAGGCAATCAAATTCTCCCTGGATCAACTTTACCTAAAGATGTTAGTACACCGTTATATTATTTACATTAAGGAAAGAATCCAGGCCTTTTTTAAAGCAATCAACCGTGCTGGCCAATACCACCTCTGGAGGGAGTCTATTCCACATTTTCACAGCTCTTACTGTGAAGAAAGCTTTCCGTATTTGCAGATGAAATCTTTTTTCCTCTAGACGTAAAGAGTGCCCCCTTGTCCTTTGTGATGACCTTAAAGTAATAATAAAGAAACTTCCAGTTGTCAAATGAACTTCCTTATTTTTCCACTGCCTCCCCCATGTTTCCCACACACTGCACTAAAGTCTAATCCCTGCTCTCAGAAGCTGGTGGCATACTAAAAGATTTGTTTCGGCACTGACACAAAAGTCACAAATAATACCCGTAACATACAATACAATATATGTGAAAATGTAAAGTAGCCTTAAAGTGGAGCTCTACCTAAAAGGGGAAGCTCCGCTTGTCTGCCTCCCCCCCCCCCCTTCCGCTGCCACATTTGACACCTTTTGGAGGGAGTGGGTATATGGTTTTAATAGGTACCCGCTTCCACTTCTGGCAAACTCAGCTGGAAGTTCATCCCCCCTCCCACTTTCTTCCCTCCACAGCCGGCCCATTCACAGAGCGCAGCAGGGAACCAACTGTGAAGCCATAAGGCTTCACTGCCAATTTCCCTTAGCAGAGATGGCGGTGCCAGCACCCGATAGCCGATTAAAAAATTGGCTTGGGTGAAGACACCGCTGGATTCCTGGACAGGTAAGTGTCCTGATATTAAAAATCAGCAGCTACAATATTTGTAGCTGCTAACTTTTATTTTTTTTTCTGAAAGAGCCTGGAGCTCCTCTTTAAGATCATTCAGCCAGAAGAAC
>BLSH010153469.1:965990-981131 GCA_018402905.1 Glandirana rugosa
CTTACTAGAATTTCTCCTCGAGGTCCGAGGAAGTCTTTTTTTTTATTTTGAATCGTCGATATTTATAACATAGACGACTAAAAATTATAGTCCTGTGAATGGACAGGTCCTTAGGTCGCCACAGGAGTGGGCTCGGTTAAAAAATTAGCCGATAGCCCACGACCGTGGCGGTAGAGGCGATTCCCTTTAACCGTCACTTCGACCAAGGGACGACGCGAGACACTTACCCGGCCGACACCCCCTTCTTTCACCCTCCCCCCGACTTGAAGGTCGACTCAAACGGTCTTCACCTTCACCCATGGATAATTTTGGTATATGGGTGAGGGAGGTTCTCCACAGTTTACACCGTCGCCTTCCCCCCCCCCCCCCTCAAAGTGGAGCTCTACCTAAAAGGGGAAGCTCCGCTTGTCTGCCTCCCCCCCCCCCCCCTTCCGCTGCCACATTTGACACCTCTTGGAGGGAGTGGGTATATGGTTTTAATAGGTACCCACTTCCACTTCTGGCAAACTCAGCTGGAAGTTCAGCCCCCCTCCCACTTTCTTCCCCCACAGCCGGCCCATTCACAGAGCGCAGCAGGGAACCAGCTTCACTGCCAATTTCCCTTAGCGGAGATGGCGGTGCCAGCACCCGATAGCCGATTAAAAAATTGGCTCGGGTGAGGACACCGCTGGATTCCTGGACAGGTAAGTGTCCTGATATTAAAAATCAGCAGATACAATATTTATAGCTGCTAAGTTTTATTTTTTTTTCTGAAGGAGCCTGGAGCTCCTCTTTAAGATCATTCAGCCAGAAGAGCTAAGGAACAAACGACCAAAAGAGAAAACAGCCTAACACTATAGGGCAGGGATATGCAATTAGCGGACCTCCAGATGTTGCAGAACTACAAGTCCCATGAGGCATAGCAAGACTCTGACAGCCAAAAGCATGACACCCAGAGGCAGAGGCATGATGGGACTTGTAGTTTTGCAACAGCTGGAGGTCCGCTAATTGCTTATCCCTTTTGTGTGAATGGGGGCAAAAAGAAAAGTTATTATTATTACTATTTTTTTGTCTCCAGTTCAAATGTTTTTATTTTTGAGAATAGCAAGGAAAATACCACATGACCACTAGATGGAGCAGATGCTCAGAGTAAATGAATATTTATCTGTAATGAACCAGTTATTTCAAAGGGTGAACTGCTCTACAGAACTGAATCAATGTTTTTCCCAAGTTTACTAGACTGACACCCTTTACAGGTAACCCATGGTGTACAACAGGGATATGCAATTAGCGGACCTCCAGCTGTTGCAGAACTACAAGTCCCATAAGGCATAGCAAGACTCTGACAGCCACAAACATGGCACCCAGAGGCAGAGGCATGATGGGACTTGTAGTTTTGCAACATCTGGAGGTCCGCTAATTGCATATCCCTGGTATACAACAGAGTTCTGTCTCTGTAGCGTTGTATCAATTCTAGGCCTGGTAACACTAGGATCGTCAGTTTGAATCCCAACCACAACACTACCTGCCTGGAGTTTGCATGTTCTCCCTGTGCCTGCGTGGGTTTCCTCCGGGTACTCCGGTTTTCTCTCACCCTCCAAAGACATGCTGGCAGGTTATTTGGCTCCTGTCTAAATTGGCCCTAGTATGTGTATGAATGAATGTGAGTTAGGGACCTTAGATTGTAAGCTCATGGAGGGCAGGGACTGATGTGAATGTACAATATGTAAAGCGCTGCATAAACTGTCAGTACTATATAAATACCTGTAATAAATAAATAAATATATAGCAGTTCACTCTCTGTAGTAGCTAATTCATCACACTGTCAGTGGTGAGTACAGGAATTTCCATCAGTTCTGTACACTATACAGAGGTCTCCTTTGGGGAGGATTTACTAAAGGCAAAAAGACTGTTCACTTTGCAAGTGCAGTTGCACTCTTTTTTTCTTAGTAAATGCCAATGTGGTAACGCTTCACCTTCTGAAGAATACCCTATGAGGTTCAAGAAAAAATTAAAAACGAAGAAAAAAAAAAGTTTGCTTGCACATGATTAGATAATGGAAATCTGCAGAGTTTTAATAAGCTGTGGGAAAAAAATGAGTGTAACTGTACTTGCAAAGTGCACAGTCGATTTGCCTTTAGTAAATCAACCCCGTTGCATTATTTCCTCTTCTGGTCAAATGTTCTGAGCCTATGATGATAGGTTATTTCCTATACTGGTTGAATGCTCTTTTCCTGTTCTGTTCAAATGTTCTTAATATGTTTTATCTTATAAATAAATATAATTATTAAATAAATAAATAAATTAGGTATTGTTAACAAAGAGAAACACATTTCAAACACATTGAGTGTTATTCAAGATGTTTGTGTGGATGCTAAAACTTTTACACATTTTTTTTTTTGTAAATAGATACCTATGTCTCATATCTCCTTTTTTGGAAATGTAAGAGACTGAAACACATAAATAGATTTAATAAGTGTATTAATGCTGAGCTCCTGCACCTGAAAAGAAAAGATGTTAAGAGCCGGTTCACACTGGAGCGGCGCTTCGCAGGGCAAAGCAAGTCGCCCCGCTCGAGGCGACCTCAGCGTGGCTTGCAAGGAGACTTCTTTACATAGAAGTCAATGCAAGTCGCGCTGAGGTCGCCCTGAAAATAGTGCAGGAACCTTTTTCTAAGTCGGAGCGACCTGAGTCGCTCCTATTAGAACGGTTCCATTGCACTGCATGGGGAGGACTTGTCAGGCGACTTGAGTCGCCTGACAAGTCGCCTCAGTGTGAACCGGCTCTGAAGGACAAAGTCTTGATATCTTGCAGGTGTCCTGATAACTCACATTTGAATGTAGCATGATGATGTAGCACCGTCTTTCATAGTCATTTCCAGCTCTGATTCAATTAGTAATGTGTTGTCTGGTATGTTCACAGTGGGACAGAAAGTTGGGGATATCTCAGTGGTGTTTGTACCACTTCTTTCCTCTGTTCTAAGAAATTTCCTGTTTCTTCTATACAAATGTCTGCTTCCACTGTGTAGGAGTATGAAGCAACCTTTTTTATGGGCAACCATCTCTGCACATGTATCTTTTCCAACCAGTCTATCTACTGTTGAAGACAAGAGTTGTATTTGCACTGTTTGACCTGCTCAGGTAGCTCAATGGCTCCTTTATCATGGTGTGCTGCTTTACTACCACTTCAATCACTTTCGGATACAGAGGTTTTGAGCTGTAAATGAGGGTCCATGTTCTTCTCAACAAAGACATAAGTATTTGTTGTACACTCCTTTTGTTACCTTTTGTTGCAGGGGCATATTATGAAATCGTGGGCCCGTGTGCAAGCCCACACCGCACCGATCATCCCCGGCTGTCAACCAGGGAGAGATCATCCATGGGTGCAGTGTGGGTGAGAGCACAGTGGGCCCCCCACCCCTCAGGGCCCGTGTTCAGTGAACACCCTGCACCCATGGATGATACACCACTTTTCTGTTGGTATTTCTCCAAACCAGTAGGGTTTTCTGGAGATCTCCCTTGGCTTTCTTTTCAGGTGTCATTAATGTTTTACAGGGGTTCCTTGCCAATGGACTGACTATGATATGGAGATGAATGATCAAAGGTGTTCAAATTTCCACTCTCCAGAAACTGGTAAAACTCTGAGCTGGCAAATTGTGGTCCATCTGTGATGAAAGAGTTGGGTATTCCAAGGTGACTAAAATGTACATTAATTTGTTATTTGTAGTTTGTCATTGTTATTAAGTAGTTGTGTACTGGTACAGAGAATAAGTCCAAGCCCTTCTTAGGCTACTGTAAATTTGGCAATCTGTATGCCATAAGGAGCTTCTCAATAGTTAAGTGTTATAATTCTTCTGCAGGTGTTACAATCCTTTATGTTTGGACCCATTTGTGGCCAGAATAGCACATCCTTGGTTTTGTGAAAAGACAAAGGGAAAACACGTTGTTATATAAATTAATTGATAAAAACAGTTGATTTATCCACATACACAATTTATTTTTATTTCTCATGCAGTACTTATGTGGTGGCGGCTCTGTGTTGTTCGATACAGCCTCCGGTGGTTAGCATCTCTATTGCACCCTTGCTATACCTTGTTGTACTGGATTCAAGGTACCACAGACCAGCCTCCCCCAAACCACATTAAGACCTCATACACACGGGCGTATTGAAAAAAATGAGCTGTAACGTTGGGACCGACGCCAGGGACAAATCGGCGTTAAAACCGCAATTTCATCTGCGTTTTGCATTGACGTTAATGCGCGTTATTGAGCATCAGCGCTACGTCGTGTTTTGTTTGAAAAGACATAAAAGACATCCCTCTGCTATTTTTGGACCTGAAAATGCCGGTGCTAAAAACGCCAGTTAACGTCGCTATGGCGCTAATGCGCGTTAGTGAGCGTTTTGCCGGCTCAGCGTCAAAAACGCTCTAGTGCTGCATCTTCAGAACGCACTGGTCGTGGGTTCTGCTTGCAGCTTATAAACGCCAATGCCAATTACAGCTCAGAAATGTCAGTGTGTGTATGGGGCCATTGAATAACATGGAGATGCGTTTTTAAGCTGCAAAAAAAACTGAAAAACGCGGCTGTAAAAACATCCATGTGTATGGGGCCTTAAAGTTGTTCTCTGCCCTGTTTACAAAAAAATAAATAAATAAAAGTCAGCAGCTACTATCTTTTGATAAAAGGACACTCGCTTGTCCAGGGGTCCAGCGCTGTCCTCACCCAAACTGGTTCTTCACTGGTCTTCGGGTCCCCGGTGCCGGCATGTTTACTGTACGCAGCTGGCTGTGATTCCTAGCGACTTCACAGCCGGCTGCCCAATGTGCATTTGCATGCCACGCTATGCTTTGCAAATGGCACTGCAGCCTTCAGGGACCCGTGATGTGTGTGTCCCAGAAGGTTCAGGGGAACTTCCGGTAGATTGCTGCGGCAATATAAACAGAAATGGGAGCGAGTATTTGTCAAAACTAGGTACATGCCCCCCCCACCCCAAAAAAAAGAATGTCAAAAATAGAAGAGGAGGGCATGTAGCGGAACTACCCCTTTAGGAGGAAGTTCCACTTCAATGTAGTGGGCTGATGAAGAAACTGGTAAGCTTTGAAATGCAATCCAGTGTAATGCACATGTGCAACCAAATGAACAAGTAATGTTGGGCAATCTTTACATCTTGGGTTGAGCACCAACATTGGCTTTTACTGCAGACAAGTGACAGCAGCTCTCACCATCGCAGCATGCTTCATCCCCATGCCAGTGGCCAAGGCTGTGGTTCCTGGCTACTCCTCTGCTCCTTCTGGTTCTCTGGCAACCCAGTTTGTAATGCTGAGCACATGCTTCTTTTACGAGTGCAATTTTAGCCATTTAATAAACCACTTTTAAGCTAAATGCTATACTATGAAGTTTGTGCTTGTGTGTTTCCCCTATGTCTTTTCACAGTTGTGAGCACCCCTTCTTGTTACACAGCAGCACCTCCATAGCTAGAGCAATCATTTATTAGCATTTTGGGCTACCCACACCAACTCTCTCTTTTTAAAAGTGTGTATTTAAATATATGTATAGATATTTCTCTGTTATTTATTGTCTTTATAGTTTTTATTTTTTTTATGTTTTGACATATTGAATATTGTATGCCTTACCTACTCAGAACAGGGTTTATTTAACCAGGATTGTGCAGTGTATTTTTTGGGCCGTACAGCCCTTTTATTTTTTCCATTTTGTGAAAGCATGCACCTGTGCTCAGATGACTTGAATGCATTTTCGCTAGCATTTATGGGCACATACTTTTGGGTATATTGATCCTGTGTATTTTATACAGAATCTCATTCTTTATACTAATTGATCTCAAAAACCCCAGGAGTTTTCATAAACGGCAACGCAGATGTAAGCATCTCTTGCTTCACTGTTAATAAATGAACAGCGGTAGATAAGTGGATCTTTGAATGATTGTGTCTAAGCTTTCATTTTTAAATCTGCAAAGATTTGGGGGGCTCTGTTGGGAGGAATTTCATGTTATCAAACACACAAGCAACTTACCTTTAGTTGCTTACTTATGTGTCAGGTTTTCTTTAAGGCTCATATTATATGAGAAAATACAGGTGAATAAACGTGATAATTGAAAGATTCCCTATCTAACTTCTTCTTAGTAAACTAGTGTGTCTATAATTGTTTTCACACAAGATTCACACAACTTTAACAAAGGATGTCACATATTTTCCAAATTAATACAATAACAAAACATGCAAATCTTGGGTGAAAGTTGTATAAGGCTTGCGTGAAAAAGGTGTATATATAGACCCCTAAGCAGGGCTTTTTTTTCTCATACACCCCTAGTCTCCATCTTCCACCCACCCACCTCTGAACACGATCCTGTGCAGGCAGCATAGATAATAAAATAGACCCCCTCAGGAACAATAGACAGCTCCCCCCCACCAGCA
This sequence comes from Glandirana rugosa, assembly GCA_018402905.1. Lineage (NCBI taxonomy): Eukaryota > Metazoa > Chordata > Amphibia > Anura > Ranidae > Glandirana > Glandirana rugosa. The sequence continues at coordinate 972,400 of BLSH010153469.1, forward strand.
GCAATAGATCACCCCAGCACCAATAGACCCCCCTCAGCAACAATAGATCACCCCGGCAACAATAGACCCTGATATAAATATACAGTAGACAGCATCAACAAACCCTCCAGCAGGCAGCATCAACTTTCAATATTTCATTCTGTGCATATTACAAACCAGGGTTCCAGTATAGTAGCACCTGCTCAGTGTACGTTCCCAGTACTACTGACAGGCTACTGTTAAAATGAGCAGATTTGATTCAAAAATGAAGTCTAAATAGACCCCCTGATGTCTCACTTTTGAGACAGAGAAAGGGACTGAGGAAACACATTCACCAGTTCTGTTCTGCAGCCTCAGCTGCACAGAATGAATGAACAAGAAGAGCTTTGCACAACCTCCCTGTTCATTCTTAAACTGAAGCATAGTAAACATTATGCTTCAGTTATGGTCACAGGCACAGAGGGATAGGCACAGAACACAAACGGACAGCAGGCACAGAGCACAGTGAGGCTGATCGGTGTAGCAGGGGGCATTTAGAGGAATCGATCCTCTGTATGCAGCAGCTGAAAACAGCAGAAGGGAGAGAAGGAGACGCTTTCAGCTGCTGCATACAGGGGGTTGGTTACTCTAATTGCCCCCTGCCTCAAAACGTAATGTGATAGAGAGGCCTCACAGCGACCACTGACGATATGCCACTGGTCCTGGGAAACTAACTGTTTTTTTCAAATTTTAATTTTTCTGGCTTAGAATAAAGGTGAGGCTGACAGTCTGTCCAAAACATGGATCCAATAAAGCTCTAATGGGGCAGAGAAGTCAGCTAGGTAGGCAATGACAAAGAGGTCTAGATAATCTCTGAATATGTTGTTTGGAAGGTAGCTGGGGTGTTGCAGTGACAGAGTCAGAGAGCGTTGACTGTAGCCAAAGTGGGATTACCTTTTTTCTAAGAGATGATGATACCATGATTACATCTCCCCCTGATATAGTTCAATGATAAATCCACACTTTGTGGTTTCCGAAGAGATTGTACAGGGCTGGAGAGTGAAGTGGAGTTGGCAAGAGTTCTTGAATGTCCAAATACTCCTACAATCTACATAAAAACATTCAGGCCTAAAAACCCATGGTTCAGGCGAAGGAACAATCATAGTGGAAGTGGCTGGTTTATGCGCTAAAGGAGCAACTGTTGCAGTGTCAGGAGGAGTTCCACTTCTAGTAGTTGTGGTTGTCATCACACTTTGGAGCTGTCACTGGAGCTGATAGTAAGCCCACCTGAAAAGCCCTAACCATCATCAAAGTGGAGGCTTGTTGAGTCTCTGACTCCATTCCGGGCTGAGTGGTCCTGTCACATACTTGGTAGGAGACCGAGATGATAAGGCAGCCACTCTTGCTTCTTAAGCCCAAGTGCCTCTTTAAGTGAGACAGGCAGTGTGGAGATGCAGGAGGGACACAAGAGTTGCTGGCTGACACTGTAGAGGCAGGATCAGCGAGATGCTGGGCAAAGTCACAGGCGATAAGCACTTGATGATAACATGGATAACAAGGTCATCAGACAATCTGTGGAGATCACCAGCAGAAATTAAGGAACAAATCCAGGACCAAAGCAAGCACACCAGTAGACAGACAGCAGTGTTCCAAAGAGAAGACAGCAGCTGGTTAAAGAACAGGCAGTAGCGAACAGAATCAGGGTCAGGAGCAAAGCTGAGGTCAGGAATTAGGTGAACAGAAGTACAGAGACAGAAGCAATTCTGGCTTGGTAATGATAAACACATGCAATGCACAGGTTGGGTGCAAGGCAACTTGCTGAAGACCAGTTAGCACTTACTCTAAGTTAAGCTGCGCTTTATATATGTGGCCGACACCAACACTAATAGTAGGTGTGTCACCATCAATAGTCACGCACTGTGAGCCATGTGCACCTATTCCTGCGCACACCAGCCAAAACTCTTTGTGCACAGCAACTTTACAGAACATATGTATGATCAGGAGTCCGAGACAGCTAGCCAATACATATGCATGTTTTTTTACGAATGTCAGTTGTTGAGATTTGCTGAACTGATTCTTTAGAAATGATGTATTGGCATATGACCCAGAACTTACACAGGAAGCTATTGCTCAATAGCTTCCTGTGTAAGTTCCTGTGTATGCTAAAGTATAAACTAGTTTCACCCCTATGATTAGCATATCATTTAAGTATCAGGGTAAGTCTTCAAACTGATTAAAGTAGGCCTGAAAAATGATTAGTGTTGAAGAATCTGAAGGTGAAAAACACTACCAAAAGTATAAGAAATTTAAAAGAGCAAAATTGTAGTATCATTTGTTAACTGAGTGACTATAGTATGCTATTTTATGCATATAAATGGTGTCAGTATCAAAATTGCTATGCCAATAAAAGCACATCACTAGTCTACAGTGTTAATAAAAATTCAAATCTAGAATTAAAGTGGAATCTAAATAGGTCTACAAGCCCTCCGAGGTACCATCCAGTTTCATAGCTTTGTAAAGAACTTTAAAAGTACAAATGGGGAAGATTGTTAAATATAACAGTATATTTACATCTAAATAACTGTGTATATCAAAATATTTTATATTAGTATTCTGCATAAAATACTCAATTTTCATAAAAATACAAATACAAAGATATAAAAATATCATGTAGCCATTGCCCCTTGGGGGTTGCTGAATGTAGTGGTCCACTGGTCACTCTGCCCTCAATCACACCGTTTCCTTTCATCCATAGTCATGAAGAACAGGCCGGTACTTGTGTTTTTGTTTTTTTTTTATTGGGGGATTAAACATGGATAGGGATTGGAGTTTTATGGGATGCCCAGTGAATTGAATTCAAACTTGAATCAGACCATCTATATACACATCCTGTATATACACTCCTTCTCTTCCTCCAGCACACACTTGCTTCTCAAAGGCTCCTGTTCCACTCTCCTGCACAAAACTTGGTTCCGGCCTAGCTAGCACATGGTGAGGCCTGCTGTAGTTTTAGCACAGCCTCCGAGCCACAGGCAGGGAACACTGTCCCCCAAAGTGTAGCAAAGTACAATTGTGCTAGCTAGTTTTTTAAGACAACTGCTCCCAGCCCATCTTCTTCCAGGCCCTGCCAGCCCTTCCAGCTGCAATGGCCTTCTCCACTGCCATGATGACACCACAGTCCTAAACTGGCTCTTGCACCCTTCCCAGACTGTTTCTCACCCCAGTCTGCTCCGGCGTGCCTCCTTCAGCTTCCCAGGGTGTGTGTCACTCACTGACACCTGACACTTGTAGTTCTTCTGCTGGAGATTTCTCTGATAGTGCTCTCTCCTGCTGTCCTTTCCTGCTCTCTCCTTGTGCCTCTCCGCCAGGATCTCTCTTCTCCTCCTAGATGCACCCGAGCCACTGGTCGATGTCACCCCCCCCCAGACTAGGGGCTCCCTCAGGGCCGTGACAGCTCCCACACTATATCATCTCCATCTCTTCCACACAAACTCTCTTCCCTGACTGGACTGGCCCCAGGTATTTAACCACTTGCTTACTGGGCACTTAAACCCCCCTCCTGCCCAGACCAATTTTTGGCTTTCAGCGCTGTTGCATTTTGAACGACGTTGTACCCAAACTAATTTTTTGTCATTTTTTCCCCATAAATAGAGCTTTCTTTTGGTGGTATTTGATCACCTCTGCGGGTTTTTATTTTTTGAACTATAAACAAACAAAGAGCGACAATTTTGAAAAAAGAATAATATTTTTTACTTTTTGCTATAATACAAATACAAAAAAAAAAATACAAAAAAAAAAATTATTTATCAGGTTTGGCTGATATATATTCTTCTACGTATTTTTGTTTAAAAAAATCACAATCGGCATATATTAATTGGTTTGCGCAAAAGTTATCGCGTCTACAAACTATGGGAATTGATTTATGGCGTTTTATAATTTTTTTTTTAAACTAGTAATGGCGGCGGTCTGCGATTTTTATCGGGACTTTGATATTGAGGGGGACATGTCGGACATTTTTGACACTTTTTTGGGACCAATGACATTTATACAGCGATCAGAAATGTAAATATTCACTGATTACTGTATAAATGTCATTGGTAGTGAAGGGGTTAACACTAAGGGGGCAGTGAAGGGGTTAATTGTGTTCCCTCATTGTGTTCTAACTGTATGGGGGCTGGCCGGGACATAACAGATCTCACTGATCCTGATCACAGGGATCAGTAGATCTGTTATGTCCCCCTTCACAGAACAGAGAACCGCCGTGTTTACATCGGCGATTCCCTGTTCTGCAGCTCTGACAGGCGATCGCAGGTCACGAGCATGCACCGCCGCCTGTGAGTGCGTGCCAGGATCGTGCACAGGGGATGATGTCCATTCAGATCCGCCATACTTAGGCAATAGCGCAGATCTGTAGGGGGTTAAGGAAGCCTGCCCCCTGTCAATCCAGAGTTGGGGATTGGTCAGGGTTCCTCAAGATACCTCAGAAAGCCTCGCCTTCTTTTCCCACCTTTTCTTCCAGAACCTTCTGAGAAGAAAGGAGGGGTAACCAAGGGGTGTTACTCCCTGCAGTCACCAGTCACTACCTAGGCCACTCAAATTTGCCTTACATATACAAAAAAAAACCTAAATCACCTAGCACCTACCTAAGGTACACTCATATGAACAAACTAGTGTAAGACTAGGTACTTGATGGGCATACTGTATAGTTCATATACCATATACGTACATTTAATCCAAACTAATGGTTAATTACGTATATACTAAACAGGATGTAGACAAATAAGTACACATTTAATACCAGCGTTATCCCACACAGCCACAAACGAGTCCTACAGAGCTATAGAAGCCGATATGGAGAAAACATGAAACATATAACAGAGACATACATATTGCATACAGCTTTGGAAAGCATATGCCCAGTGTTAAAGTGGGGTCAGGATTTAATTTAACTGGTCTTTGGTTCACATTTTAACATTGTTAAAACATTGATTACACATAGTTATTCCCCATTTGGACACCACCATCTTGGATCTCTCACACCGTAGAGAAGGAGAAGCCAGAGTTGTTCAATCTGCATGTTAGCATGGGGGAACTGCATGTTGATAGCATTGTACTGATATTTATTTGGGTTCAGTGCCTCCTCATGGCCCGGAGACAAAAACAACTTCACCGGGGTCCCACAATCAGAAGGATAACATTCTTTACACCTGCCAGTGACAGATGTCCAGGCAGTGACTACAGAGACATTTTGAGAGATGGAGCATTGAGCACTGATTCCCTGAGAGGGTTTCATTCCACAGTGGATCCTAAGATAGGGACTCAGAAGCTTGGTAGGGTGTGCCACATGCCAGGCCATCCCAACTATGGGCACTTCATCGCTGTCCTTTCCATCGTTCCCTCTCCTGAGCTGACTGCTCTTCCTTCTTATTACTCCTGACTTCACAACCTAAAAGGAAAGACAGGAAATGACACATGCAAGGAAAGGCACACCACAGCACATGTTAACCCCTAAGAAACATTAATCCTTTGTAGTACAAAGCAGAATTAACATGCAGGCACCCGCCTACATGCACATTTTTATTTTTAAAAGAGTGTACCAGAAACAGAGGATGGAGTGTACTTAGAAGGTACCACAGTGTTTGCATGCTTGGGAAATGGAATGCTTCACTTTAAATAGTATGGTTGCCTAAGCCTGTATGGTTGCTAAGCCTATAAGGTAAACAAAAATTGAGGACCTTAATATGTAATATACAATCTTCTATATAGTAACTGTATGTTGGTATGCCGAACCAAGCAAAATTGTGGACAGACCTCGAAGCCCACACTTCTAAGGGATGAATTACAAAAAACTATCAAACAGTTCCAGAGCCTAGAGCAGAAAAGTACTACTAAAAAACACTCTTAAAATGATATCTGCATTTTTTTTTTCAATACTTTATTGATAAAAATTGCACAACGAGAATAAAGAAATGGCATAACACATATGCCCAGCGAAATAACATAATCATACGTAACATAACAATTAGCAGACCAAAACTGGACCGGAGTCAAAAAGAACATATGAAAAGGCAACCCGAGGAGCCAGGTAAACCCTGTATTCGGTGTGGCATTTGCACAGTAAATACCGAAGATATAAAAACACAGTTGAAGTATTAGCAAAAAAGAAGCACGTAGGAGCAAGAAAAGGGGGGGGGGGGGTATAGAGGGAGAAGAATAGAAAAAGGGGGGGGGGAGGGAGGCTGGGAACTAGGTAAGGGGGAGGGGAGGGAAGGGAAGGAAGGGGAACCAGTCAATCCACCATCTCACATAGTCCAAAGAAAAGAGGATCCCCCGGAACAGTCTCCGGGGTGAATAATTTAGGTCAGTAAGGCCCTGTACTCCTCAGAATAACCACATTTGTGCCAGTAGAACCAGTTTTGAGGAATATATCGCTGACGCAAAAGATATCTACTTCAAAGGATTGCCGCGGAGGTTCAAATATATAAAAAAGAAAAGAAAATATACAGTATCTCAGAAAAGTGAGTACACCCCTCACATTTTTGTAAATTTTTAATTATATTTTTTATTTTTGTAAATATTTTATTCTATCTTTTCATGGGACAACACTGAAGAAATAACAATTTGCTACAATGTAAAGTAGTGAGTGTACAGCTTGTATAACAGTGTAAATTTGCTGTCCCCTCAAAATAACTCAACACAAAGCCAATAATGTCTAAACCGCTGGCAACAAAAGTGAGTACACCCCTAAGTGAAAATTACCAAATTGGGCCCAATTAGCCATTTTCCCTCCCTGGTGTCATGTGACTCATTAGTGTTACAAGGTCTCAGGTGTGAATGGGGAGCAGATGTGTTAAATTTGGTGTTATCGCTCTCACTCTCTTACTGGTCACTGGAAGTTCAACATAGCAACTCATGGCAAAGAACTCTCTGAGGATCTGAAAAAAAAGAATTGTTGCTCTACATAAAGATGGCCTAGGCTATAAGAAGATTACCAAGACCCTGAAACTGAGCTGCAGCATGGTGTCCAAAACCATACAGCGTTTTAAAAGGACAGGTTCCACTCAGAAAAGGCCTCACCATGGTCGACCAAAGAAGTTGAGTGCACATGCTCAGCATCATATCCAGAGGTTGTCTTTGGGAAATAGACATATGAGTGCTGCCAGGATTGCTGCAGAGGTCGGGGGTCAGCCTGTCAGTGCTCAGACCATACGCCGCACACTGCATCAAATTGGTCTGCATGGCTGTCATCCCAGAAGGAAGCCTCTTCTAAAGAAAGCCCACAAACAGTTTGGTGAAGACAAGCAGACTAAGGACATGAATTACTGGATCCATGTCCTGTGGTCTGATGAGACCAAGATAAACTCATTTGGTTCAGATGGTGTCAAGTGTGTGTGGCAGCCACCAGGTGAGAAGTACAAAAAGTACAAAGACAAGTGTATCTTGCCTACAGTCAAGCATGGTGGTGGCAGTGTCATGGTCTGGGGCTTCATGAGTGCTGCCAGCACTGGGAAGCTACAGTTCATTGAGAGAACCATGAATGCCAACATGTACTGTGACATACTGAAGCAGAGCATGATCCCCTCCCTTCAAAGACTGGGCCACAAGGCAGTATTCCAACATGATAACGACCCCAAACACACCACCAAGACGACCACTGCCTTGCAAAAGAACCTGAGGGTAAAGGTGATGAACTGGCCAAGCATGTCTCCAGACCTAAACCCTATTGAGAATCTGTGGGGCATCCTCAAATGGAAGGTGGATGTCTCTAACATCCACCAGCTCCGTGATGTCATCATGGAGGAGTGTAAGAGGACTCCAGTGGCAACCTGTGAAGCTCTGGTGAACTCCATGCGCAAGAGGGTTAAGGCAGTGCTGAAAAATCATGGTAGCCACACAAAATATTGACGCTTTGGGCCCAATTTGGACATTTTCACTTAGAGGTGTATTCACTTTTGTTGTCAGCGGTTTAGACATCAAGGATGTAATGATCACACAGGAATAGTGTTGATACACTTTCGCAATAACAAAAGCTCCTTGAATGCTTATATAGGTAGAATGATAGATCCTTGAGTGAATAAAACAGCTGAAAGTGTAGAACGATGAATCAGAAGTATACTAGGTCATCCACTTCATCCATAGAGATATTGAGATTACAGATCATCCAGATCACATTAACGGAGCACAAGAGTAAACATGTAGAATCACAGAGTGGGCTCTTGAACGGCAGAATCTTTCAAACATAATAAATGCATCAATGAACTGAAGTCAACACGTTGGGGGGGGGGGGGGGGGGGAAGCAAATGTGTAGACACTGTATAGAGATTATCCAAGGAACTTGAGCATTCCAAATATGAACAGAGAAGGGAATGTCCACCCATAACACCACCAGCATATAAATGATAAACAGTATCCTCAGGTGGATTTTGCCTGTAAAACATAGTACAGGAATAACCATACACATGTAGCGCCTCCATAGTGTAGGTGCTTTTACTTTTGTAGATTTTTGATAGCAGAGGAAAAATCTAGTCAGGCCTGACTGTAAGTGCAGGCCTGAGTGGTTTGATCTGGACTGGGAGTGGCTCAGGGGTGGGGCTTGAGATGGAGGGAAGGTACTCTCCTTGGAGATTCCTCCCCTTGAGCTGGAAAAGCTCTACAAGGGGGATGGATGAGGAGGTGTCACTTCCTGATGTATGACAAGGAGCCCTGACCAATCCACAGGCTGGGTTGTCAGGGGGCAGGCCTCCTTACAACGATCTGCCAGCAGGTGTCAGGAG
>BLSH010153469.1:981141-994514 GCA_018402905.1 Glandirana rugosa
GGGGACATAGCAAATGTGTAGACACTGTATAGAGATTATCCAAGGAACTTGAGCATTCCAAATATGAACAGAGAAGGGAATGTCCACCCATAACACCACCAGCATATAAATGATAAACAGTATCCTCAGGTGGATTTTGCCTGTAAAACATAGTACAGGAATAACCATACACATGTAGCGCCTCCATAGTGTAGGTGCTTTTACTTTTGTAGATTTTTGATAGCAGAGGAAAAATCTAGTCAGGCCTGACTGTAAGTGCAGGCCTGAGTGGTTTGATCTGGACTGGGAGTGGCTCAGGGGTGGGGCTTGAGATGGAGGGAAGGTACTCTCCTTGGAGATTCCTCCCCTTGAGCTGGAAAAGCTCTACAAGGGGGATGGATGAGGAGGTGTCACTTCCTGATGTATGACAAGGAGCCCTGACCAATCCACAGGCTGGGTTGTCAGGGGGCAGGCCTCCTTACAACGATCTGCCAGCAGGTGTCAGGAGAGTTTGAGTGCAAGAGATGAGGATGTAGCTGGAGCTGCGGATCAGGCCTCGTCTGGGAGGGGAGCCCCTGGGGCTTGGCAGGAGAGGGAGTCAGCTCCTGATGTGCACAGGAGAAGCAGGAGAGCAGCTGAGTTCTACATGGAAGGAGACTCTTTAAAGAATCCACCAAATAGTCGGTGAGTGGCGGCCCCTGGGAGTTGGATGAGAAGGCTGAGACAGTCTGGGAGGAGAGAAAGCAGTCTGTAGAAATTGGTAGGAGCCAACCAAGGGAAAGGAGAGCCATTACACCGCAGGACAGGCCAGATGCGTCTGGAGGATGGATGGGCTGGGAGTAGTAGTTCATCCAAGGCCCAGCTAGCACCAATGTACTTAGCTACACAACAGAGAGTCCATGGTTTCAGGGAAGAAAACCTGTGATTCTTACTCAAAAAGGTTTGTTCTGAGGCCTTGCCCGTGGCTGCAGCAGGCCTCACCATGTGCTAGCTGTGGTGAAGAGGTGTCATGGAGGTCTGATAAATTTCCTTTCGGACCAGGGAAACAAGTGTAACGGTCAGCAAGTAGTGTACTGGAGAGAGGAAAGGAGAAGTAGTGTGCTGGAGGAGTGTGAAGTGTATATACCGGAGGTGTACATAGTAGGTCCCATGTTCAATTACTGGGCATCCCACAGTCATCCCTAATCCCTATGCAAGTTAAAACCCCTAAATAAAACAATAATAATAAAGTACCGGCCTGTTCAGTGACTCCGGGTGTGTGGAATTCGTGTGATTGAGGGCAGCGGGCAGGTGGACCACAACTATCAGCCACTCTTGAGGGAGCACATGGCTACACACAGATTTTTGCCGAAACCACTGAGACAGCATACGTATATCTATATATGGTTTAACAGCGTTTTGGGGTCTGCAGGTGAATTTAGCCTGTAATAGATGGTACAAGAGTGTTCACACAGATATTTCTACAGAGACCACAAAGACCAAATATGCATGGCTGGGATGTCTACAGGGACCACCGAGACCATATATGCATAGCTTGGATGTCATCCATATTGCTAGAAGTCCATTTGACAGTTGACCATAGAAAGAAAAAACATATAAACGTCCACTTACTCTACTAGAGCTTACAGTTGTAAAGGCTTCACTCCAGGTGTAGAAGCAAAGCTGATGTCTGACAAGTTTTGTTGATATCTCAGCTTTCTTTAGAAAGAGGCATGTCAGAACTGGGATCTGAACACATGACCTCTGCTGTGCCTGGAAGTAGATCTTCTTGATGAGCCACCTGCGATGGTGGATAGCTCTGTGTCTGAATCTTTGGATAAACATACTTTCTATCTTGTTTCAGGTGAACCTTGAACTCCTTGCTCCTCTCACAAATTTCCTATTTAAGCCATGCCTTTGCGCTTACTGTTCACCAAATTATTGTGCTCTTCTCCAGCCAATATCTTGCTTCTTTCTCTCCTGCTGCCGTCCATATTTTTACAACCCCATTACGATCTTGGCTTGTTCCTTGACTATGCTTCTGCCAAGCATTGTTTAGCCCCCTTTCCCTGATAAACAGGGTATTCCACCATTTCACCCAGTCCCTCCCACCAGGAGAAGCCTGCCAAAGGCACGTCAGCAATGTGGCATCATCAGATCCGTGCGGCAAAAAAAAAAAAAAAAGTCACAACACATAAAAATCTCATGACACACATGCATGCGTGACACCTTGATGGCCAAACACAACGTTGCCCTACATGCTCCCCTGAGTGGCTAAAAGGGAACATTACCAGTCCAAATGGCAGGCTAAACCAGGGGGAACTCCAGAGAGGAGAAACAAAGTGGAATATGGGAACCAACAAGAACCTGACACTGGGATTCAAAGAGTGTACCTAAGATTGAATATTAACAGACCCTAAAACCTTAAAGTACAAAACAAATTACTAAAATTTCAATAAACTGTTGGCTGCATAAGTACATCTCAAACATTTTTTTACTTATATATACTATATATATATCAATAGAATTAAGAAAAATATATGTTCCGTCAATCAACATTAATTATAAAAGCTTCATCACAATGAAAAAAATTACATGCACAGAGAAATTATAAAAATGGACTAAAACTAAGGCTTTCATTTAAATCTGGAGGGTGTGTTGCACATAGGTCCCAAATCCACTTGGATTCTCTTTGTAAGATATCCTTATCATGATTACCCTTACGCATCAGGGACCCTCTCCACCACCCACATTTTCAGTCCATCAATTCATCAATTTTACCATCATGTTTCAAAACAAAATGTCTGACCACTGGAGACATCATAGTTTCCATTCTGTAGAAAGAGTCACACTTGGATACACCAAAATGTGACTTATCCTACTTTTCTCCCATGCGCATCGAACTATGCACAAATACTTTAGAAATCGAGCCCTGTGGTAAATAACCGAAGGCGTTTCTAAGACAAGATCTTTCAGTCATTCATCATCTGTCAACAAATGTCAATACTTTCTGCAAATGTTGAGAATGTCCTAGGAAGAAGTAATATGCTGCATATAAAGAAATTACTGATTGTCCTGAACCTGTTGCCTGCTATAGAGCAAATCCTTCCTGTTATTATCCTTGGCTCTTATGTAAACTCTCATTTGTACCCCATCCTCAAAAACCTCTCCATGAGGGTAGAAGCCTTCTGTTCAAAGTCTTTAAATAAAGAAACATTTCTCTTAACTCTTAAATACTGGCCAATTGGAATCCCTTTAACCCATTTGATTCCAAAGCTGTCTTTACATTTTTTTTTTTTTTTTTGCACACATGCTTAAAAAATCATTTTAAGCCAGAAGATTACATAAACCATCCCAAACATTAAGTGTTTTCTGAAAGCAGACACCCTAGAGAATAAAATAGGGGTAGTTCCAGTTTTATATATCAGATGATATTACAGCAAAAAGTCTGTAAAAAATATACGAAGTTCTTCTTAGGGCACACAAACGCAATAAATTACTACATTTTTTGGTAAAATATAAAAGATGAGGTTGCACCAAAAAAAAAAAAAATAGATACCCAACATGTAAATACTTATGTGTGCATTTACATTCATATGTGCGTATATGTGGGGGGGTCTCAAAAATCTTCGGAGGGGGGATTTTATGTGCTTGGGTGTAACTTTAATATTTTACAATTTAAAAAGTTTATTTTTACTTAACTTTTTTTTTCATCACATGGGCACAATGATATTTCGGTGACAGGTTCTCTTTAATGAAACATCCAGGGTCTAAAAGACTATGAATGTCTCCCCTGTGCTCCATTAATGTAATGCAATGCAGAGTGCAGTGCAATACATTAGTTCCTGGTCATGCTAGCACCTTTGTGCTAGCTGGGGACACTGACATTGACCTGGAAGTAATATCAAACATGTCACTTTCATGTGACCCGGCAGCACCCACTATGTCAGTCCCGAGCCCACAGATGGGCAAATGGAGCCCAGGATACACAGCAGGGGCGCACTGGGGACACCATTCCCAGGGGTGTGGGCCAACAATCAGGAAGCAGCACAGCCACCCGAAAGCTTCCATCTGACTGTCAGGAGTCTGGAGTCTGGTTATCAGATTTACACACAATGTATGTAAAACCCCCTGCTGTCAGGTTCGTACAACGTAGGACCTGGCAGCAAAAGAGTTGATTAGGAGACTAGGATGAAAGCTATCAGCCCTCAGGAGGTTTGAGAATGTTTGTTTCTTAAAAAGTTTCAAGGAAAGAGAACTATTTCCAGTGTTTTGAATCACAAGGTCCAAGAATGTAACAGTCCTAGCATCACAGGTATATATATAAATTTCAAATTGAACCTACTTTGTTGCAGTAGACCTACAAACCTCCATACATTCTGTGATTCACTGTGACAGAGGATGAGGACATCGTCAATGTACCTGAACCAACCGATTATGTTGGTTAGATACCTGGAGAAGGCCTCATTCCCAAACTCCACTCCAAGATAAACTTTATCATAGGTTAGTGCACATTTTGTGCCCATTGCAATTCCTTGTGCTTGACAATAACATTTATTGTCAAACATTAAATGTATTATTTTCCAAAGGAAACTTAAGTAAATTGACAACAAACCTTATATGTGCACATAAAGTTCTAGGCCTAGAGTTGATTTTTTTCCACAACCTATGAACTTGTGCGGGAGATGGTGGAATTAAGACACGTAAGTCCACATCATACAGTTTGGACATGGCAATATACTCCTCTCCATTCTCACTTCTCTGTATCCAGCTCTAGAGTTATGTCAATCAAATCTACTTCAATATCCTCTACATGTCCTTCCTCCCATAAGGAAACCAAATCTCTCAAAGCTCAAAACTAACTTGCAGGCAAAAAAATATACATCTTTAACCGCTTCAGCCCCAGAAGGATTTCCCACATTAGAGCACTTTTTGCCATTCGGCACTGCGTCACTTTAACTAACAAATGAGCGGTCGTGCAAAGTTGTACCCAAACTAAATTAGAGCTTTCTTTTGGTGGTATTTGATCACCTCTGCGTTACTTCTGATCACCGCCATAAACAAAAAAAGACAATTTTGAAAAAAAAAAACAATATTTTTAACTTTGTGCTATAATAAATGTCCAAAAAAAATTTAAAAATTGTATTCGCCAGTTTTGGGCGATATATATACTTCCTCATATATGTGGTAAAAAAAATCGCAGTCAGCGTTTATTGATTGGTTTGCACAAAAGTTGCCGTGTTTACAAACCATGAGAATTTTTTTTTACTAGTAATGGTGGCGATCTGCGATTTTTATCAGGACTGTGATATTGCGGCGGACATGTCAGACATTTTTGACACTTTTTTGGGAACATTGACATTTATACAGCGATCAAATCTAAAAAAAAACAAACACTGATTACTGTGTAAATGTCACTGGCAGTGAAGGGGTTAACCTTCAGGGGGCAATGAAGGGGTTAACTGTGTTCCTTAGGCATGTTCTAACTATGTGGGGGCTGGGCTGGCAGGAGCATAAGAGATCTAACTGATCCCAATCACAGGGATCAGTAGATCTCTGTCATGTCCCCTGTCAGAGCGGGGAACTGCCGCGTCTACTTTTCTTCTGTATCAGACGTGGATCGTCGGCGGACATCGAGTCTGCCCAACCACACTGCTGGAGCTTGCGGCGGGGCGCGCATGCCCCCTAGCTGCGTGTGCGCGAATCGCCGTTTATAGACAGCAATTTGCGTTATGCTGCCACCTTGCAGCAGTAAATAGTTGTTATGCGGTCAGAAAGTGGTTAACTGCTACAAAACATGAGCCCTGCATAGATGGGCTCGTTGGCATGCTTATTTCAGCACTTTCATAGGAAAATATATTTTGCTCACAGCAGTACAGTACTATTAACACCTGAAAACCTCATTCTCAATGATAGAAGAAATATAGGAAACACGTTAGACTAAATTTACAAAGATTTACACCAAGATAAGGATCTTTATTTTAGCCATGGGACATAATTTTCAAATCCCATTGTATTCAGCTGATAATAACTGTCACTTTTTTAAAATAAGTGTTCTTATTCTGGTGTGTTAGCTTTGTGATTTAACCATACTGTATTTTACCAAAATTTTGTTTTTTTCATGATTTACACTGAGCAAAATTATAAACGCAACACTTTTGTGTTTGCCCCTATTTGTCATGAGCTGAACTCAAAGATCTACAACTTTTTTCTATGTACACAAAAGGCCTATTTCTTTCAAATATTGTTCACAAATCTGTCTGAATTGTGTACAGATCCTTGCAACATGGGGCCAGCATTATCATCATGAGGTGATGGTCGTGGATCAATGGCACAGCAATGGGCCTCAGGATTTCATCACAGTATCTCTGTGCATTCAAAATGCCATCAATAAAATGTAAAACGTATAATTTATAATTTTGCTCAGTGTATAAATTATACCATTATAATTTGACATATTCATATTTTCACCAAAAGAGTGTGTTGCGTGCTGACCATTCTGTTTAAAATATGTAGAGCATTGTGATGTCGGAAATGTCTTGTTGATGTCTTCATCTGATAGAGTTTACTTTGGAGCCTTTGAGTGGTAGAGCTGAATGGCAGGAAAATATGCACAATGCACTGTTAATGTTTGCTTCCTGTATTAGCACATCAAGTTCCTAAATACCACTTCATATGAATTCCAAAATCTATCCAATGCATGTGTTCTGATAAGCGTCTGGGTCTCAACTACTTAAAAACTCCAGGAATGGGGACACAAGTCATAACACTTCACCCACTACAGGAAAGTTGTTCATTTGTTTCAGTATCTGATTCCTCAGAAGCAATGCTCACTACAAAATATTTATTGAAACAGTACAATCAGACGAGAATGTTTTATTGCTATACCAGTAGTATTATTGCTACACCATTTCTAAGAATTATGAATTATGCAGGTGGTCAATGCTATTAGCATCATAATTAGCTACTTTAAATAGTAAGCCTATCAGGATTTGACAATGGCTGAAAGCCAGTCCTACAGTTGGCCCTCCTCTTTTTAAAAAATAACTTCGTTTTTATTAAAAAAAACCCCAAAAAATAAAAAATAGAACAAAAACACAAAACAGAGCACAATATACTTTGATAGTTATATCATGTCAGGTCTCTAGTAATAGTACACATGCTTGTTAGCACTATACAGACTATAAGTAGACTGATTTAAAAAACACTGTTCAATATTGGCCCTCCTTTAGCGTATGCTCAGCAGAAAGGAAAGGCAGAGAGCAGAAGAGGCTTCAAGCAAAAACTGTCTGTCATGCTCCTTCTAAAGTTCACAGATAAAACAAATAGGTCCATGATAAACATAATTTATTCATATTTTAGATGAGGGATGAACTCTAAAGGAAAAAAAAACTATAGGCTCAGAAAATATGGTCTTGTTTTAGGTAAAAGTAGGTGTACAACATTTGTACTTTCCTAAACTATAATTGCCGAGATAGAATAATAACTGTCTAACCAAAAAATGAATGACAATTAAAATACATGGTCTATGCCCTGACTGATGAAGATTGGGAGGAGGGGATCCAGCAGTATATACCATTGATGATATCAGCCAGAGATAGATATATCCAACTCAAATTTCTACATAGAGTATATTATACTCCCCAGAAACTCTCAAGAATATACCCAACACACACAGATAGATGCCCTACGTGTGCTGATGAATTGGGTACATCTTGTCTGGTCCTGTTCCTTTATTAGGCAGTTTTGGACGGAAGTGGTCACTATACTAAACTCTGTGAGCAATCTTACTGTTGGTTATAAATCCAACTGTCCTACTTCAAGGTATATGTGATACGGTTACGGTTATGCCAAATAAGCACAAACAGCTGTTTATTTTTTATGCTACGTATTATGCCAGGAAGGCTATTCTACTTAAGTGGAAGTAATCTGAACCCCCACGGTTCCACAATGGAGGTCCATGATTGACTCCCCCTTACCACTGTACAAACTCAGATACATGAGTCGCTCCCAAAAAATTAGAAAAAATATGGGGTGATCGGATTAAGACTTGCTGAGCCATTAAGACCCCTGCAGTAGACTTAAGCATTAGTGAAGCTGCAACTATGTGTACCCTTTTGAATGATACCACATTCCTGCACCCTCCCCTGCCCTTCCTCTACTACCTCCCTCCCCCTTTTCCTTTCTCCCCATCTTGTACTAGAGACGTAGGACACTCTTGATCTATTCCTGCCAATAGAATAATAAATAATGAGCAGTAAACAGCCGATACTTCTGAACGTTATTACACCTATTTTTTTCTACATTTGCATTTGCTTTGATCAGAACTAGGTGCATTATTGTACTATGTGTACCATACATTGAACTGTATTTTGGGTAAGTATGCTACATATATTTCCTTTTGGTGATAAATAAAAACTTTTCTGTTAAAAAAAATATATGGGCTGTACAAAATTAGTTTTTACAAGGATACGATAAATTAACTGTCTAGGAACTTACTTTTGATCTATTGTAATACAGTGCCGTTACAGTGTTAGCCAGACACATAAACATCTTTCCACATTTTTACTAACAGCCAAGCTATAAAAAAAAAAACCCTTGGTTAAATATATTTTGAAAAATAGCAGGACATGTTGGGACTAAGAACATTTAATATGCTTACAATATAATATGCCTTTCCTGATTCCTCCATCCTCTTAATCAACATTCTAATGGTATTTTTAAATTAAATCTTTTGGTTTTCATTACATAGGTTATTTTAATTCCAGTGACATCTCTGTGTTTCTCTATGCAATGTAGGCAAATGATGGCTGGTGTGAAGGCTAGCAGAATGCTGTACATACATTGTAGATTCCTGAAAATATCACAGCACCTGCATAAAATATCACAGAGCCCAGTACACCCTTTCAAGCCCTTAGCTCTGATGCAAGTAGAATGGCTCTTGGGAGGAGTTATGTAAATATCAGAGTTCCTTGCATGTCAGACTGAAGGAGTGTGTGTTCCTAGGCAAACTTCATTTGCATGCAAGTGTCAGGATAAGCAATAACCCCCAGCACGCATCAGGACAAGCAATAACCCTCAGAACAAGAATATCCCCCAGCACAATAACAATCTCAAAGACAATAATAAACTTCAGCACAATAATAGTCCACAAAAACAATGCAGAAAAAAGCACTGCATCAGTGTGAAAGTGTCCTTTACAATCATTCTGCTATGGCAATAGGGCGAGAGGGGGTGGCTGGAGAATCAACCAAGGGTGTGCCCTAGAAGACTTAGGCCCTGAATTGTTGCCACCTGTTATGCCAAGGTGTACCAGTATGCCACACTGATCTTCTCTTTTTATGTCGCTGGCTAGGTTAATTTAGAAAACTGTGGAGGTGTCTATTCCGGTTTCCTTGTAACTGTTATTTCTGGATTATGGGTGAAGGACTTAGTAAACAGATGCATCAGACAAAAGTGAGATACTCGTATATTACAATAATTACTGATAAATATGGATGCATCAGATATCCAATATTTTTTTAAGACATAATGAACAGAATAAGAAAAATCTGTGCAGGAACATAACATATGATTGCATGTTTATTGCAATGTTTAATCAGTTATGCTGAACACAATAACTGTGCAATGTAATTTCAGCTTACAATGTTTACTGAAAAGTTCCAGATGTTTTCAGATTTTGTTGGCAACTAAATAAGGTTTTATGATGTGTGTTAACAATGGATTAAATTCAGGGTTCCAGAAGAAAATGATATCAGACATTTTATGCTGTCTTGTCATTTTAATATAGGGGCCATTCCCTAAAGTGAACTTAACTGGGCATAATACTTATGTTGAGGGAGACCTGGATGTAGCAAACCATTTAAACTATTACTTCTATTCAGCCGTCTCAGAAATAAACAAGTTGGGGAATCATATTGGTTCTAGTCATGACAGTTACATTTTAGAATTTCTGGAGACAGAGGTAGCAGAGGAACTTGGTCGGTTAAAACTTAATAAAGCAATGGACCCTGGCGGTATTCATCCCAGAGTTCTAAGAGAACGTTGAGATATATTTGTTGGACCATTAACAAATCTTTTAATCAATTTCTTCTAACAGGAAAAGCTCCCTGTGACTAACGGACATCTATCCACAAGCAGGGCAGCAAGGTAGAAGCTGGCAATACAGGCCAGTGAGTTTAACATCACTTGTAGTAAAGTTAATGGAATCACTACTGAAAAGAAGAATCATTAATTACTTAAAATACACAACTTGCTGGACGCAAAGCAGCATGGCTTGACTGAGGGCAGATCATGTAAGACTAATCTGATTGCATTTTTTGACTATATTACCAATGTTTTGGACCAGGGTGGTGCTGTGGACATAGCATATCGTGTTTCAGCAAGGCATTTGATACAGTTCCACATAATGATTGAATAAAAAAAGTTGTACAAACTAGGACTTAACCCTTGGGTGGTTCAGTGGATTTGCAGTTGGCCAAAGGATAGATACCAGAGGGTGGTTGTAAATGGGGTTCACCCGAACAGAGACCAGTCACTAGTGGTGTGCCACAAGGCTCTGTACTAGGTTCTGTTCTACAGTATATACAATCTACTGTAACATATAAGTAATATAACTAAAGGTTTGTTGGGCAAGCTATGTCTTTGCTGATGATACAAAGGTGTGTAATAGGGTTGATATCCCTGGAAGAGTCTGTAACATGAAACATGATTTGGCATTGCTGGAAGATTGGTCAAAGCAGTGGAGACTGCAGTTCAATGTTTCTAAATGTAAAATAATGCACCTTGGGAAAAATAATCCGTTGAGAGAGTACAACAATGGGGGTACAGTGTTAGCTAGCACTACAGAAGAAAAAGATTTTGGGGGTACTTATTTCAGATGATTGACCAGGCAGTGGGAAAAGCAAATAGAATTCTAGGATGTATCACTACAGGGATCACCAGCAGGACAACCTTAGCTTCCTTTATGTGATTTGGGTTTGTAAGGTTCCCCTAAGCCCAAGCACATTCTTTGCTTCTGCTTGCTTAAGTGTTCTCTAGTGGACTGACAAGATACAATGTATTGGGTTATGAACATTTATTCTGCTCTGGCCAATCACTGAGGGATTTATACTCAGTGATCTCCCAGAGCCAAAAGTGTTTAGTTAATAGCTGCCTGTCTGGCCCTGGAGTTTCCTAAACTGGTCTATGGCAAGTGTACATATTCACCAGTACACCAAGGATCTACAATCACCATCCAAAGGTTTTTAATTGCAGAGAGATCACATCAAAGAGACAAGTGCAATGTTTCTGAGTCACGCAGGACCCCTTTGTCAGACATGTGATGGTCTATGGCTGACACTGAAGACAATTGGGGCTGATAGCGCTCAGAAGTAATGGCTACAATAAACCACATGTGATCTCAAAAGAGTTGCTGGCAATTTATTAGAAGATTAAAACAGTAAAAAGTTAGACAAGAGTTAATCAACATTACCGCACTGGCTGTGAGACTGGCTCAGGCACTGATTGATCATTAAGTCAGACAGTGAGACACTGACCATGTAAGCCAGAAAACAATGCCAGCTACAGTGTGTTGTGAGCCCAGCCCGCCGGCATGGGGAGATGGTATCAATGACACTGGCGATGTTGATGGGGCCACGTAGCTAGCTGTATCTAGAAGAGAAGCGCCAAGGTAAGCGGCGGGGGGGGGCATCACCCAAGTCCAAGACGGAACTGAGGTATCCAGGAAGGAACCAGCCATGGCCAGCGTGGAACACAGCATCCCTGTTGCCGTGACTACCAGTTTCGTATGCATACGTGCTTTGTCAAGGCTTTTGCCTTGACAAAGCAGGCATGCATGTGAAACTGGCAGTTCCATCTTGGACTTCCTCCCTGCTGCTTACCACGGTGCTTCTCTCCTGGATACAGCTAGCTACGTGGCCCCATCAACATTGCCAGTGTCATTGATACCATCTCCCCATGCTGGCGGGCCCAGCTCACAACACACTGTAGCTGGCATTTTTTGCTGCTTTCATAGTTGGTGTCCCACGTTTGGTTGTCCTGGTCTGACTTAGTGATCCATCAGTGCCCGAGCCAGCGTCACAGCCAGTGAGGTAATGTTGTCATCTAACTTTTTACGGTTTTAATCTACCAATAAACTACCAGCAATTTTTTTGAGATCACACATGGTTTATTGCATCCATTGCTCACTATTTTTTGCTCAACTTCTGAGCGCTGTCAACCCCAATTGTCTCCAGCATTTCAGCACCTGATCCTATGCCATCAGACAGCAGCGTGGTTCAGCTGGACTTATACCATACCTTTTGGTGTTTTTTTCAGTGACTAGTGACTAGAATTCTATTTCTTATGGCTGACACTGAAGATACTTGAAGGTAGCCACCTGCCTTGAAAGGAGCTGACATCATTTCCGGGTGCCTGGCGCTCCTGGAGCAGTCCCTGCACTCAGACCACCAGTTTGGTGACACAGCTTCACCGCACCCAAGTTTCCTGTTCTCAGGCTCCAGGTCGGATCCTCCTGCGCGTGACGACAAGTGTCACCCCTTGTCTCACCACACAGTCACTTTACACTCAAGCTCCTTGTGAAATCCATGCGGCCCCGGCCCTCAGGTACTGTCAGTTCCAGGTTCTTGGTTCTGTTGGATGGTCTTTATCTGCTGCCTGCCCAGTGCAGAGTCAATTGTTTTATCCCATCTAGGATTACCAATTATTTTAACTGTTCCACGTTCATGGAATAAAATTCATTCATTTTTTAATATACTTTCCCTGAGGATTGGTTATTATTTTTCTGTTGTTCAGAGCTGGTCCCTTCCTGTTGTTTTGTTTCTACCTACCTCATTGGTCTATGTTTGGGGCAGCAGCAGCTTCAGTTTCCATTCATTGATTACCTCATTAACTTGGTGTACTGGTTATGCGCCTGGATAATTGTTTATACATTGTCTTGAAAGTTTAGCCTGTGGTAGAGACCTAAAGAGTTCTAGAGATAGCAGATGTACAAAGCTAATGGAAGATGGTAGCCAGTCATGGCCTAAAGAGTTCACTGATGAGTCTACTGAGCAGAGGGAATTTTTGCAGCTGTTCTTAGGTATACTGTAGACTCCTCAAGAAAACTGAACAAATAAAGTGCAAGAAAGGGATTGAGAGTACTGAAGTCTGTCTGTCTGTTGCTGTCAGTGACTTGTTTGGGTGCAGCTACAGGGCAGGTCTCTAGGGTTGTCCCGATACCACTTTTTTAAGACCGAGTACAAGTACCGATACTTTTTTTCAAGTACTCGCCGATACCGATTACCGATACTTTTTTAAGGTCATGTGACAGTGGCACGAATATTTTATTTTATTTTTTTTTTTACAATTTTATTTTTTTATTATTTTTTACAATTTATTTACCTATTTATTTTACAATGCTTTCTTTTTTTTTT
>BLSH010153469.1:995894-1030113 GCA_018402905.1 Glandirana rugosa
AGAAAACGTTAATGGAAAACTCCGAAAGGGAGGAATACCTCCCCAGTTAAAACCAAAAGACGTGTTGACAGTCCAGTCGTCAGAAAGGGTACTCACACTAAGGACGACTTGGTCTGACTCTCTGGTAAATTTCTGATTCCTTGGGAAACGTCCACAATACCGAATTAATCTACTAATCTCACCCTGTGAAACTGGATCTTATAACGTGGAAAAGTGATATAAGATTAAAAGACTCTAACACCTAAACCCCAAAAGTACTCGACATTCGGTATTAGTAGTGTTAATACTGTTTAGAGCCGAACTTGATAGAACGAAACGTACATTACTCAGATAGAGTATCTCATTACATGCAAAGCAAGATAGTTCAAGCCGAGATTTGTCATAATTGTGATGATTATGGCTTACAGCTCATGAAAACCCCAAATCCACAATCTCAGAAAATTAGAATATAGTGAAAAGGTGCAATATTCTAGGTCAAAGTGTCCCACTCTAATCATCTAATTAAGCCATAACACCTGCAAAGGGTTCCTTAGTCTTTAAATGGTCTCTCAGTCTGGTTCAGCAGGAATCACACTCATGGGAAAGACTGCTGACCTGACAGTTGTGCAGAAAACCAAAATTGACCCCTCCATAAGGAGGGAAAGCCTCAAAAGGTAATTGCAAAAGAAGTCGGATGTTCCCAAAGTGCTGTATCAAAGCACATTAATAGAAAGTTATGTGGAAGGAAAAGGTGCACAAGCAGCAGGGATGGCCGCAGCCTGGAGAGGATTGTCAGGAAAAGGCCATTCAAAGGTGTTGGGGACTTTCACAAGGAGTGGACTGAGGCTGGAGTCAGTGCATCAAGAGCCATCACACACACAGATGGATCCTGGACATGGGCTTCAAATGTCGTATTCCTCTTGTCAAGCAGCTCCTGAACAACAAACAACGTCAGAAGCTTCTTATCTGGGCTAAAGAAAAACAGACCTGGTCTGTAACTCATGTGGTCCAAAGTCCTCTTTTCTGATAAGAACAAATTTTGCATCTCATTTGGAAACTAAGGACCCATAGTATGGAGGAAGAATGGAGAGGCACACACTGCAAGATGCTTGAAGTCCAGTGTGAAGTTTCCACAGTCTGTGTTGATTTGGGGAGCCATGTCATCTGCTGGTGTTGGTCCATTGTGCTTCATTAAGTCCAGGGTCAACGCAGCCATCTACCAGGAGATTTTGGAGCACTTCATGCTTCCTTCCACAGACGAGCTCTATGGGGATGCTGACTTCATTTTCCAGCAGGACTTGCCATCTGCCCACACTGCCAAAAGCACCAAAACCTGGTTCAATGACCGTGGGATTACTGTGCTTGATTGGCCAGCAAACTTGCCTGACCTGAACCCCATAGGGAATCTATGGGGCATTGCCAAGAGAAAGATGAGAGACATGAGACCCAACAATGCAGAAGAGCTGAAGGCCGCTATTGAAGCATCCTGGTCTTCCATAACACCTCAGCAGTGCCACAGGCTGATAGCTTCCATGCCACGCTGCATTGAGGCAGTAATTGCTGCAAAAGGGGCCCAAACCAAGTACTGAGTACATATGCATGCTTATACTTTTCAGAGGTCTGATATTGTTCTATGTACAATCCTTCTTTTATTGATTGCATGTAATATTCTAATTTTCTGAGATTGTGGATTTGGGGTTTTCATGAGCTGTAAGCCATAATCATCACAATTATGACAAATCACGGCTTGAACTATCTTGCTTTGCATGTAATGAGTCTATCTCATATATTAGTTTCACCTTTTAAGTGGCATTGCTGAAATAACTTAACTTTTGCACAATATTCAAATTTTTCGAGTATCACCTGTATATAAACCAAAAGTATCCACATAATAATAATGTGTATCTTTCAGCTCTGAAAGAGCTTACCTACAGTATGTGTTGATAGACAGAGGAAATGGCTGCAAAAGCTGATAATGCAGAATTAGGATTTTTAATCTCTGATCATCTTGATCAATATATCAGACACAGTGTTCTCTAAAAAAACATTGCTTTCTGACACACAGTTCTTTAGCAAACTGAATGTCAGTTAACATCTACTTTGATGGCTGTGCGGTGCAATTATGCTACATTTAAATGTTGAAATATCCATTATCTCTAATAAGAGCATTTAATGTGCATTATCATCTGTACATGTGGAATATTGTAATGTGATGCCTGCTGTATTCTGAGCTTTTTCCCCCAGCTGCTATATAAGAGGAAAAATAACAGCTACCTATTATTTGTCACAGATATTAGGCAAGGCAACTGCTGGTAGAACTTTATTTCCAACTTCCTTTTCTTCAAAGAGAAAAAATAAATTCTAACCTTTCATTGTGATTACATTTGATAAAGATTTTGATCATTGCTATGGTAACGCTTCTAGTTCTAAACGGTAAAGATATTGCTTAATTTTACCTCCTCTAGTACCTAATTAATGGCACTCTTTGCATCCACCCAGCATTTTATCAGAGCTGTAGAAATTCCCTTACAAGATTCTTTAAAACACATTTTGTATTATGTATAGTAAAATACCATTTAAAAAATATACACTTCAGTTATTGTAACTCGATAATAATCTAAAGCTATAACTAATAATTTTATAGCATATTTTTGCACATTGGAGTCCATTTGAATCTAGTAAAATAAACATTATCCATTTTCTTATGTTATATAACTGGCATATGTATGACATTTTGTAGTCTTGTTTGGCTGACATGTTATTGCATTTTGTTATATATGAAACTCCAGGGTGGAATTTGCTTTTTGTTTAATATGTATGCTAAAATCTTTAATAAAAATGATTAAAAGAAAAAAATTAGATGAGATTAACCAAACTGACAAGCCATAAAAGATCAATAGTAATTAGAATAAAAAAGGAACTTTTACATACACAGCAATTCATTAGAGACCCCAAAATCTTTAACCACTTTCCGTCTGCCCACAGTAGGTTTACTGCAGGTGGGCAGCAGCTGCAGGCCAGGCAATTGCCTGATACATGCGCACTGGTGGGCCCTTCCCGTGACTGTTGTGTCCACTGTACACAGGGGATTGCGGCTTCCAGTACCCATGGTATCACGTGACCGCGATGTGACCACAGGATCGCAATGTAAACACAGCTGTTATGAATGGGTTTCATTCATAACAGTTGTGCTTAGTATTGTGATGCTGTGATTGCTCCACAACTATCACATGGTCACTGAGCCAATCACAGCACCCTGTACCATGTGATTATCTGTTGCCAATCACAGATTAGCAACTGTCATGAATCATGAATGAAACTCATTCATGACAGTTCAAAACATTGCTGTTACAGTGATAAGCAATAAAAGTGTAAAAAAGAAAAAATCCTGATCACCCCTCCCCCCCAGAGTACACAGCTTCTTTTTAAGAACCAGCCCTAGGGGGAGCCCCTCCCTGATTGATACCAGAGTACTCCAGTTCAAGTGGGGTGGCCTTCTGTCCTTGGATTCCTCTAGCTGTTCTCCTGAGTTACCAGTGCCAGACTTCACTGAGAGGGATGTTTGTTATAAGGATAAGTAGCTGTTTGTATTCTGAACTGTTTTACTAAAAGCGGAGCTCCACCCAAAAGGGGATGTTCCGTTTGTTTGGCCACTCCCCCTTCCTTCCACTGCCACATTTGGCACTTTTTGGGGGGAGTGGGTATCTGGTTTTGACAGGTATCCGCTCCATCTTTTGGCTCAGATCACCCTTCCTTTCCCCAAAGTCTTCTGGGGCACATCACAGGTTCCAGAAGACTATAAGACCATTCACGAGGCGCAACACAACTCGCGCATGCACAGTAGGAAACAGGCTGTGAGGCCACAAGGCTTCACTTCCTGTTACCTTTATTAAATATGCTGGCGCCTGCACCCCAAGTGAATTGAAGTATCGGCTTGGGTGAGGACTTTGCGGGATCCCAGGACAGGTAAGTGTCCTTTTATTTAAAGTCAGTAGCTACAGTATTTGTAGCCGTTGACTTCAAATTTTTCCTGAAGGAGCCTGGAGCTCCTCTTTAAGCAGTGATTCTCAGCTAGACTGTCTGCTGTTTTAGAGCCTTACTGAAACTATATTATGCAACAATGTTACCCTTATAGGGCCTCAAAGACATTGCTGTGAAGAGCCCATGTTTCATGATCTGTTTTGTATTATTCTGCAGTGTATGCATGCTCTTTACCATCCTGAACATGTTTTGCATTATTGATGTTAACTTTGCACCTGTTTAGTAACCTGCAAGTTACATTTACTTCCTGCCTGTTCACATATTCTCTTAAAAGACTTAAATACAGTAATGCCTGCATTAAAAAAGTTCTGAGTAGGTATATGCTGTATGCATTTTAAGGCCTCATGCACATTGGGCACTTTTTTAAGGGTGCTTGATGCTTTTTTTTTCTGCCTCTAAACGGCCCTTCATGTTAGCCTATCGGGGTTATTTACTAAAGGCTAATCCACTCTGCACTACAAGTGCACTTGGAACTGCAGTCACTGTAGATCTGAGGGGGGACATGCAAGGAAAATAAAAAAAACAGCATTTTTGTTTGCACATGATTGGATGATAAAATCAGCAGAGCTTCCCCTTATTTTAGATCTTTCCCTCAGATCTACTGCGACTGCACTCCCAAGTGCACTTGCGGTGCACTTTCAAGTGCACTTGTAGTGCAGAATGGATTTGCCTTTAGTAAATCAAACCCTTTGTGTTCTTGCAAATAGGTTTTTACAGGCGTTTAGAGGCACAAGCTTTCAGAATCAGAATCCCACTGCCAGTGTGTTCAGGAGAGAAGTGTTTTGGCTGAAAAACCACCTGGCTGAACGCTTGTAAATACTTTAAACACAGCTAAGCACTAGGCGCATTTAGCGCTTGAGCATTCATTCATTTCAACAGACAGAATAAATATTCTGGCCTATGAAATGAATGAACACTCAAAAACTTGATGCTCCTAAACATCAATTTGCAAAGTGCAACTTTTAGCTCACTTTTAACACTGCTTTTCTCCAGGAGAAAAGGAGTTCAGAAGATCATGACGCCTAAAGGCTTTGTCTTCATTTTTGATGCAGTGAACCCCAAATAATTTAAGCCACCACCCCATGTACATTTACTGTGGCAGGGTAGCCGCTGCGTGCTGGATCACATTTCTGATATGAGATCAGTGTTACCAGGTAAGGGGCGCGTGCACCCACCGCCTTGGTTGTGCTGTGATTTGTTACAGCAAAAGCCAAGCAGCGGGTCCCATCCAATGATTGATCGACGGGACTCATCACGAAAGAAAGCTTTGTGTTGTAAACAGGGGCAGCCCATCCATTAAGGGCGCACGGGCACTGCCCCTCTGTCCTCGCCACCCCCTCTATGCTATGGATAGATTCATGCATAACATGAATCTATCCATGGCTGCCGGCGACCACCCCCTATTCATGCAGCCAGCCCCTTTGAGGCGCCGGCCGCATGAATTACAGCGGTGGGGGTTTCTTTGAAGTATCTCATTAGAGCCGTAGGCTCTAATAGGCTTCAATATAGTGGGGCTTGTAGCGCAGAGTGTGCTGCCACAAGCCCTTAGAAAGGCAAATTAACATTTGCCTTTATAACACTGAACCTCTCTCCGCCAATTAGGAAGCGCCTTTCTCGGAGGAGGAGGGGGATACATGGCCGAAGCCAAGCCGCTCCCCTCTCACTGGACACCGCTCCCTGCTCCCTGCTTCCCTCTCACCGGACACCGTTCACCGGACACCGCTCCCCACTCGCTGGACACCGCTGCCTGCCTAGATGGGGTAAGTGCGGGACTTTGATTTCCTGACTGCCCGGTTTGGTGATGCTGTATATACTCCTCTGGTGATACTATATACCCCTCTGGTGATGCTGTATACTCCTCTGGTAATGCTGTATGTACTCCTCTGGTGATGCTGTATACTCCTCTGGTGATGCTGTATACCCCTCTGGTGATGCTGTATACCCCTCTGGTGATGCTGTATACTCCTCTGGTGATGCTGTATATACTCCTCTGGTGATGCTATATACTCCTCTGGTGATGCTGTATATACTCCTCTGGTGATGCTGTATATACTCCTCTGGTGATGCTGTATACTCCTCTGGTAATGCTGTATATACTCCTCTGATAATGCTGTATATACTCCTCTGGTGATGCTGTATACTCCTCTGGTGATGCTGTATATACCCCTCTGGTGATGCTATATATTCCTCTGGTGATGCTGTATATACTCCTCTGGTGAGGCTGTATATATTCCTCTGGTGATGCTGTATATACCCCCCTGGTGATGCTGTATATACTTCTCTGGTGATGCTATATACCCCTCTGGTGATGCTGTATATACTCCTATCTGATGATGCTGTATACCCTGTCTAGTGATGTTGGGCTGTATACTCCTGACACAATTGGTGGAATATATAAGGGGTGTGGCTTATGAGAAGTGGGAGGGATCAAAAAGGAAGGGCGGGGTCTGGCGCCCCCCATCCAAAAATCTCACCAGCCGCCACTGGTTGTAAACAATGCAGAGCTCTGTACACTGACAGGCAATCTTGCTTTTTTATTTTATTCCCTGCATAGCAGCCCATCACACTATCACAGTCCCACTCTAAGTCGCTGATCACCGCCATTACTAGAACAAAAAAAATAAAAATTTCACGTATATATACACCATAGTTTGTAGAGCTTTAACTTTTACACAAACTAAATAATATACACTTACTGGGATTTTTTTTTTTTACCAAAGACATGTAACAGAATACATTTTGGCCTAAATTCAGTAAGAAATTAATTTTTTTACATTTATATTAAATATGTTTTATAGCAGAAAGTAAAAAAATATTAATTGTTTTATACATTTTTGGTCTTTTTTTGTTTATATAATAAAAAATAAAAAAACAGTGGGGTTCAAATAACACCAAAGGAAAGCTCTATTTGTGTTAAAAAAAAAATGATATCAATTTAATTTGCATACAGCGTTGCATGACCGCGCAATTGTTAGTTAAAGTAGCATAGTGCCGAATAGGAAGAAATGGCCTGGTCATGAAGGGGGTAAAACCATCCAGAGGGAAAGTGGTTAAAGTGTATTTAGGTTTTATTGTGTTTTCTTGATGTATAATTAGCAGCAAATTCTAGTTAGAAAAAAAAGATACTTGTAATTATAACTATAACATATGTAGACAAAATTGATAAATCATAAATAGGTTATTCTGACCCTCTATCGTCAAATTTAATCTGTATATGCAAATAACAATATTTTCACAGAGTTAACATGTTGTAAGCAGTAAGCTATGCAAGGAAAACAATTCTCTGGTACTGATAAGGAAGGAAAAATAGTTTCACTAGAAAATGTTATCTGCTTGATGTCAGTATGGGAAAACTTATAGCACAGGCATCCAGAGTCACAAATAATTACTGCTGACCCTTAACATTTTAGACAATGTTAAAGCTATTGAAGCATGTCATCTGTCTCCTCATAATATCACTAAACAATACCCGGCATTCTCATGATCCCAGACTTAAAGAGAACCTGTCAGTCATTTTAAACTTTGAAAACTGAACATCCTGCCTGAGCCCTGATTCACAGCTATGCATTTTTAGGGCTTTTTGCATTTTGCACTACAGTCCATTTAACATGGTTTCCTATGGAACATGTTCTGTAGTGCAAATTTGCAAAATGCATAGGTGTGAATCAGGCCTCAAAGCAAGCACCAAAATGCTAATCGTCTTCTGTGGGTAACTAACATGCACTTTGCTAACAAGATCCCAAAACGCCCATTATCCCCTCCTTCTACCTGTCTAATGAGAGCACCCTTACCACTGAGGCATTTGCGCTAAAACAGGGGATGTGGCTTGTTCTACGGAAGTGATGCTCATTTGAGGACAAAGAAGTCTAATTTCTAATTCTTAAACCACAAACTAAACCAATACTGTGCATCAACAAATTAAAGTGGTTATAATGGCAATTTTTTTTTACCTTAATGCATGCACAAATTATCATTAGCTGCTTTCTCTCCCTGGTCTCACAGTACAGTTTGAGAGCAGCAGGAGCCATTGGCTAGCCCGCACCTGTACCCCCATAGCAAGCAACTTGCTATGAGGGCAAGGTCAGGGGGGAAATACTTGTTGGGAACCCCAGAAAAACAGATAAGGGGAAAGGGAGGGGGCTGTAAGTATAACATCTTGTTTTATTCCAGGAAAAAAACGCCTTTACAACCTCTAAATTAAAAAAAATAAGTTCCAAATTATAGGAATATGGATTTATGATCTATTCCGGGGGTCAGCAACCAGTAGGTCAGTGGATCACGATCTATCAGCAGATCGCAGCCAGGTGACTGATAGATTGCAGTCTGGGCTTGCTGACCTGTTATCCCAGAGCATCAAACAGAGTGCAATGCAGAGGAATTACTTGTAAAGTTGGAGCTGTAGTAGGGAGCAAGAGCCACATTAGCTGATGCCTCCTCCATAGTGCTGGCTCCTGTCCCATGCAGAGTGATAACAACTGCACCTCTTATCTGGCTAGCGGTCTTCAGAGCAGCAGCGGCTGGAGTATGAGGGGCACTTGGGCGCCACCTCCCCGCTGCTGAGAAGGGAAAAAAAAAGTCAGCCCAGCCCCCCTGCAGGTGGCGCCGGTACATTGACTTTTCTTTTTTGTTTTCTCCTCGGCTCATTGCTGTCAGCTGACAGCAAGAAGTGAGCCGATTGGTCAGCCATTAAAGTCTATCTGTGTGCGCAGAACAAGCACACACACATAGGCTGATTGGCTGCCCCCTGAGCCATCAGAGTCAATGACTTTCTGTCATTGGATGCTGTTGGCGTGGGCAGGACTATGGTGGATGTGCTGCCTGTGTGATTACTCAAGCAGGCACAGCACTCCCGGTACTTCCGTGCAGACTGCCAGCATGCTCTCCACTAGCGCTGCCTCTGAATAATGTCAGTCTGCTTTCCTTATGCCGATCTCTGCAACACTGCCAGCCTGAGCCTGCCTATTAGATAGGGTAAGTGTGGAACTTGTCCCGATCTCGGGGTGGGGGGAGCTGTTGAGGCTGGTGACTGTATACCCTACCTGGCACCCTGAATACCCTACCTGGCACCCTGTATACCCTACCTGGCACCCTGTATACCCTACCTGGCACCTTGTATACTGCTACCTGGCACCCTGTATACCCTACCTGGCACCCTGTATACTGCTACCTGGGACCCCTGTATACTGCTATCTGGGACCCCTGTATACTGCTATCTGGGAGCCCTGTATACTGCTACCTGGCATCCTGTATACTGGTACCTGGGGCTCTGTATACTGCTATCTGGGACCCCTTTATACTGCTATCTGGGACCCTGTATACTGCTACCTGGGATCCCTTTATACTGCTATCTGGGACCCTGTATACTGCTACCTGGGACCCTGTATACTGATATATGGTGATTCTGCATACTGATATATGTGGCTCTGTTTACCGCTATCTGGTGACTCTGTATACTGCTATATGGTGACTCTGTATACTCCTATCTGGTGATGCTGTATATACCACTATCTGTGATGCTGGGCTGTATACTCCTGATACAAGTGGTGGAAACTATAAGGGGTGGGGCTTATGAGAAGTGGGAGGGGTCAAAAAGGAAGGGAGTGGTCTGGCGCCCCCCATCCCAAAATTTCACCAGCCGCAACTGCTCCAGAGTGGTGCCAGCAGAAGGAAAGAGGAGATCTTCCGATCAGTATGAAGCTGATTTAAAACCATGATTGCCATGCAATGAACGTAATTGCGACACAGTAGTACAGCAATTAGAGGTTTTAAATCGGGTGTGAGGAGGTGACACTGTGCTTGGTGATCTTCACCTTCTCCCATGTTGTTCAAGTAGATCTCCACCTCTTTAAGGTTGCCAACCCCTGATCTATTCTATTAAAATCTTCAGATCTCTAACAGCAAAAAATCCACATTTTATGAGTAAAGCAATATACATTTATGAAGTTATGAATGAAACAATATACAATGATTATGTCAGAAGTTGCCTGATAATTTAATTTAAAAGCACCCTGACAATCATGTATTACTTTATTTATAGCTTAATTCGGTTATTCTCTCCTTTTGATAGAATAAACAACAATACTACTGTCTATGCAATACAGCCACCTACTAACACTGGTCAAGCCAAACTGGCATCTGGCTGAGTGATGATTTGTGACTCATCATTAAGGAACACAAGCCACTCTTTGTCATATCCTCTGAAATTGTATTTCGTAACTTCTGGGGGTGCAGACACCCCAGGTTGGGAACCCCTGCTCTGGGAGGAAGGAATTAGCCCCAAAAGTCAGAAAAGTGAAGGCCCAAGTATGAAAGTTGGGTGTTTATAGTCCAGTTCCCTGTTGCTCAACCTTTGGGCCTTTAGAAGCTACATTGAGGCACTCAGGACCACTGCAGACAGTAGCCTATGTTTCCCTTTAATAAGGTGCTTACTCAGGCCAATGGTAGATAAATATTCTTTAGACTGACTATTTATAGTTAAATGGCTTGATTATTTATTTGACACCATCTTTATTTTATTGTGCTGTCCATCCCTTTCCTTCAAATCTTTCTTTCCTCTGATCTTTTTCTATAATCTAGCTTAGAAAAATATCAATTGAGGCACAATTCATTTTTTGGGGACTGTAGAGAGCACACATTTGGGAGAATTTATTTGTAAAGGGGTCCATCCACATCTCCCACAACATGCCCCCAGTTTTAATCAATTCCTTTATTATGCTCACTGTCTCATCAATCATCACCTGTAGCATGTCAACAGTCTCTGATGATCTCTTGTAGCATGCCTGCACCCATTGACCATCCACTGTTGCAGAAAGCTGTCAGATACAGTTGTCTGCAGTCTGTGACAGCTTTCCGCAGCATTGCATTCACTGAATATTATTGCCCTTTGGTGATTTTATGGGCATCTCAAGGTCCCTTTTATCAAGACAGTTAACCACCACTAGTATAGTGTCAAGTGGACATTTGGCCACTTTTTTTTCTTGTACCAGGGTACATAATGGCATATGTAGAAGAGGGATACAGCATGTAAATGCAACTGTAATTTATTAAAGCGATGTGCAAGCTGTTGGCGCCTTATAAATCCTGTATAATAATAATAATA
Source organism: Glandirana rugosa (assembly GCA_018402905.1). Lineage (NCBI taxonomy): Eukaryota > Metazoa > Chordata > Amphibia > Anura > Ranidae > Glandirana > Glandirana rugosa. The sequence goes on from BLSH010153469.1 coordinate 1,007,014, forward strand.
TATCATTGGTTGTTCAGAGGAATGTTGTGACTATGACAGTGACATATATGTAACCGTAGCTGTCTTTTGGGGGAGTTATGACAAATGACCCCCTCCCCACCCCCAAACAGGATATTTCATTAAACCTGCAAGTAAATAAGGGAACCAGAAACTTCACCAAGAGTGGGTTTGATAATAAAGTTGGCAGTGCCTCCACCCAGGACAGGATCTCTGTGAACAGAGGGAATTCCTTTCCTGGAAAATGAGTTACTAGTTATTTAATCAAAGCAATTGGGAGCAGAGGAACTAATGCAACCAGCATATAAACTTAACTATAAGTACATACCGTAGATGCACTGTAGTATGGAAATAATACAAGCATTATATCAGAAAATATTTATAATAGTACATCCAATGTACGAAAAGGTATTATTAGCAAAGGGCCTGTGGGGAGGTGCAGCGGCACTAAACATTTAGAGTCCAGTTGCAGAGAACAGACCTTGTACTAAGGTAAAAGTTCAGTAATTCACAACAAGCCCGGCAGGAAGGCATACAACCAGGAAAGCTCACAGAATACAACAGTGATGTATAGCAGAGCAGGTCTTGGGTGTGCCAACAGCATCTGCCTTGAGGGGCGGAATGCAGTCTGGCCACAGTCCATACCCATGGTATGGGGAGGTGTCCAGGAAGGATGGCATGTCCCTATCCTTTTCCTATTCACCTGGAACCTCACCCTGCCACTAATCACTGTCCCTGTCAGATGGGTGACCTGTTCCTACACTACCCACTTGCAAAATGCACTCCAAGCCTGGGAGTCAGGGCCTTAAATAGGCTCTGTCTGACTAAAGATGGCTGCCAGAGTCAAATGGGGTGGCAGCATCCAATTGGATAGCTTTCCCACTGACCCAGGAAACCATAGAGGAACACTGTTCCCCTTGACTTCCTCTCCAACTGCAATGCCGCTGTGGACGAGTGCCACTTACAGTGGTGAAAGTAGGCTGCACCTGCTTACATGCTCGATAGGAGTCCTGGTGGAATTGTGCACATATATCCAGCTACATATATTTAATAGAAATATCTCCAGGTTAATGTTGCAGCAAAGTCCAGTTGCAGGGGCCCCTGTGGATGATAAAGATGCAGCATTAGTCTTGGTGTCAGAGACCTTAAAACAAGATCTGCGGTGATGGGGAGACCCCCCAGCTGTTGTTGTACCAGCTTGGACCACAGCTTCTCACACACAGAAACCAGTGTGGCACTGGAACTCAGAGTCAGCGTATCTTTAGTCCCTGGTAGTTCCTCTTTTGACATGCAACCAGACTTCCAATTACCAGAAATGGCTGTCAGATGCCTAATACGGGTCTAGCCTATGCTGGTTATTGAGCTCCAAGAAAAGACTAGCTACAGAATCTCAGACCAGAAGGGACAGGGTTAACGAAAATAACAGGAGCTGAAAAAAAACAGGTTCACCTATTAATGTAGTAGAAGGTGACCACTACACACATACAGTAGCACAGACCTAGCTATCTTTTATGTAATTCCTTTATTTACGTATCAAAGTCATATAGACATGTATATACAGACCTAGCTATCTGACACTGTGCATGTGAGATAATAAAAATGGGGCAGAAAAAAAAAGTCTGTTACAAGGATTTAGATACACACTCAAGAAGCTAGCAGCCAGCAAGTTAAACTATTAGTACATAGGAATACTTGCCTATTAGTTTCTGCTTCTGATCTGGGTGAAAATACAGCAGCAGTAGCAGCCCCTGTATAAGGTCATGTGGCTCAGTTCTCGGTCTCTCTTCCCACTTCCACCTTCTGGGGTTTCTGAGTCAGACACACAGAGACATTACTTAGAGGGCAGCAGATCCCTACATGTTATCATGTTATCTTTGTATTTATTCGCTATTGTCACACAACTGGGTGGGCTTCGGGCGCAGTGCTCTGCGCCCCAAGCCTATCCTTTTTTGAAGCCTATTAAAGTCTCTGGCTCTAATCACATGCTTAAAAAAAACACCCATTGGAATTTGGTGGCCTGCATGTAGATCAGGGGGATGGATGCATGCATAGGGGGACAGCCCCATGTGCCCCCTATAGATGGGCCAAGACTGCTAATGACCCTGCTGATACAGACTTTAACCTGATAATTATGCATTTTCCTTGCCTATTAATCCTTCATTTTTTCCCTGCTTATGATTTAATTACAAACAGTGTTAAACCTAAAACAGATATCATTTTTATCATGGTAGATTTGAAGGATGATGGTTGTACTTAAAGTACACCTTTTATAATAGTAATAGGTAAGCTGTAATAGTGCTTGAACATATACAAAGCAAAAACAATGGGAGATCCCTATAATGCATAACTTTCAACCTCGTATTAGCATGCATAACTGTTTTTTGCAGATGAAGCTTTATGTAGCTGCACTGATTTTTAGATCAGATGTCCAAACATTGCCTTATTTTTGTCTACATACCAAGATCAGGTAAGGTACAATGAAAGCTGAATTCTGAAAAGATATTTTTGGACATTTGAAAAGTGAGCATAAATTACCATTAATTATGTGTACCCCATGTGGCTGCTGCTATGTTTGCTAAAACTGTTAGTTTCCTAATTCCCATAAACTAGCTCAACATCCGGCACTAAACCTTACAGCTGCAGCTGGACTACAGTTCTCATAGCAGGTCCCTCACTGAATGAAGGAGGGGCAGATGAACATCACAATGTCCCCTTGTCCAATCATGGAACAACTTGTAATTAGTAAAAGGAATACAAGATATTTTATGAATGGAGGAGGTGAAAAGCAAATGACCCCCAATGAGAGTAGTACTCCAGCTGGAACTGTACATTTTAGCACCAGATGTTCATCACTTGCTATAATCTTCCATAGTAATCAAACTAACAGTTTTAGGCCTCATACACACGGACGTTTTTTGACGCCGGCGTTTTCTGTCATTTTTTGCAGCTCTCCATGTTAGTCAATGGCCCCATAAAAACGCCAACGTTTTTGAGCTGTAGATGGCATCGGCGTTAATGAGCTGAAACTAGAACCCACGGCCAGTGCGTTCTGAGGCTGTAAAGTTTTGGCGTTTTTTGACGCCAACGCCGCAAAACGCTCACTAACACCATCTAACGCTGTACCGGCGTTAACCGGCGTTTTTTGACGCCGATGTTTTTAGGTTGAAAAATAGCAGAGGGAGGATTTTTTGAAAAAAAACGCCTATTGACGCCGACGCTCACTAACGCTAACTAACGCTGATGCATAACGCCGAAAAACAACGATTTTTTTTTCCTTGACGTTGGGCCCGACATTTTGTTTATTTTTTAAGAAACGTCCATGTGTATGAGGCCTTAGCAAACACAGAAGCAGCCACACATGGGGCAAAACATATTCTTTCATTGCAAATGTCCAAAAATAGTCTTTTTCCAGGAATTTGGCTTTAACTATCAAAAGAACAGAGCTATAACAGTTTGTATCAAACATTTACAGTAGTTTCTACAGCTCATATATAGATATTTTCTTGAAACCAGCAGTGCAATTGTAGCTGGATGAGAAGAATAGTGAGTCATTAATGGAAAATATGTCCAAGAAGTTATAAATAGTCTTAATAATCCAAGTAGAACAGGAACTTTGTGCTGAAATAAGGAGGCCAAAGATTTAGTGCTGATTCCAATATAATTCCCTAAAACAGGGGATCCTTTGGAGTGAGTGCCAGCGATATGGGTGGCATATGAAATGTTGTTTACAGGTTTTTAGGCCCTATATATGAGTCATTGATGCCCCTAAGGTTGGTTAATTTTAGTTAAATAAATTTAGATACATTTTAGTTTATCACCTTAGGGATTGGGATCCTTCGACTGCCGCTACTTTTCTTTTTTAGGCAGCTTTGTTTTTTGTTTTTTGCTTCCCCCAGGGGTTTTTATTGTATTGCGGAATTGGTCCCTATCACAGGTGCTGGCTTATTCTGTTTTCAATTTATTTTTCCTTCATCCACTGAACTTGGTTTTAGATACACACATTATCTCGGCGATATCACATTACGGTTCTTTTGTATCTATTTACTGTTCATTTTTAGTTTAACACTTAATGAGGATTAAGGGCAGTTTGCCCCCTTTCAAGATGGTGGGCAACCGTTTATTTTGACATATAGATCAAGGGGAATGTTTCCCTATAATAGGCAGTGTGTCAGCGGCGCGCTTCATCCCCGTGACACCGTCTGGAGTGAGACGAAACGTACTGTCTCTTTGCAGGTCTGAAGCTGTCTCTTTGCTGGTAATGGGGCTGTCTCTTTGCAGGTCTGAGGCTGTCTCTTTGCAGGTCTGAGGCTCTTTGTTGGACTGGGTGCTGTCTCTTTGCAGGTCTGAAGCTCTTTGCCGGACTGGGTGCTGTCTCTTTGCAGGACTGGGGCTGTTTCTTTGCAGGTCTGAGGCTGGCTCTTTGTAGGCCTGAGGCTGTCTCTTTGCTGGACTGGGGCTGTCTCTTTGCAGGTAATGGGGCTGTCTCTTTGCAGGTAATGGGGCTGTCTCTTTGCAGGTCTGAGGCTGTCTCTTTGCAGGTCTGAGGCCATCTCTTTGCTGGTCTGAGGCTGTCTCTTTGCTAGTCTGAGGCTGTCTCTTTGCTGGTCTGAGGCTGTCTGGGGATGTCTCACCTTTGCTATATGGGGATGTCTCTCCTTTGCTATATGGGGATGTCTGGACTTGGATGTTTCTAAGAATATCCTGTCACCGACCACCTATGCGAACGATTGCCTTACCGCCCAACCCCCCCCGATCGTGCTGCCAGTCTAAATTGCCCGGGCCTATTTTTTTCCCAGTCTGGGCCTGTCCATCGTGAAGAGCCTACTACACCCTTAAGGGACCCGGGCTGGGTGAATAGCCATTGCGCTTTGAGCGCTTATTTCTGGTAAGCGTCTTGCATTTCCCTGGTGGCGGATTTACACTAATGTAGGGTTAGGAGCACATGGTGTCACTCATACTTCTACTCTTTTGTGATTGAACGATTCATATGAACTTCTGTGACTCATTGCTACATGTCTCACTCTTTTTATATATATGCCCTTAATTGTATCATTTTTTGATAGCTATAGCTACTCAATACTAGAGACTTGGATGTTTTTGCCCTGTGTACAGCGTAAGTATAGCCATATATATACTGGTTAAAGTTGGTATTATCGTTGTATGGGTTATTTTATATATTCACATTCATTAATTTGCATGTGATTTTCTCTTATATTCCTTAGCGCAGCCCCTTTCTTTAATATGATATTTGGCTCCTCACTACAATTCTAAATCTACATTGAATCTTTTATTATTTTCTTTCTTATTTTCATCCGATCTCCCCATAGAGGAGAGCGGAAATTTGGCAGGTCCATCTCTGCAAGAGAGTGGAGATGAACCTGTCAACCGCCTGCTTAGTGGGGATCAGCAGATCGATCCCCCGCTGAGCAAAACCCGTGTGAAAAGATCCTTAGATTGCTATGGGCATTTAACTGTTGAAAGCTGATTATCTAATAAATTCCTATTTTGTTTTCCAGTGTTATTTTATAACCTAAAGTGGAGCCTTTTCTGCTTACAGTAATAAATACCTACTTAAATCCAATGAATAAATCTTGGTTTGATTTGCAGCGACTTTTGTGGAAAGGCCTCAAAAACATGCAAATTCTGAACATTCCCAATTAAAAGGGGGAAATAATCTTGGTATGAATTACTGCCTTTTGTGGGGCTGCCTTGGGGAACATGTACCAATGGCAAATAAATAACATACAACAGGCAGAGGGCCTTTTCATGTGGTTTAGAGGGAATGCAAGATGCGAAATATGTAGCGCTGATTTGTTAAAATAATTATATGTAATGCTATCATGGGACGAGGGGTCTTCAAAGCCTTTCCGCACTTTTATAGATGTATAAAATAGAGTTTAAAAAAGTGTGAAAACGTTTTGAAGATATTTAGTGTTTTATTTAGGTGGGTCTGTATCATTTTTAATTTTTTCAGAGCAGCAGTCATCTTGTACAGTACTATTTTTTACCATTACCAGCTTTTTATAGCAATTATACTTATGTGAAAACTGAATCCATACAAATAGATTGGCACAGCAGAGAGCTGCAGTAAAATCTTCCTTTTATTAATCCATCCTCAGGGATAAAAGCTTACAGACAAGTTGACGTGTTTCTGCCCAAAAAGGCCTTAGGCATAACAAACACATAGTAAAACAGCACATTATATGGGTAATGCCTGATGACTCTGAGCAAAGGAGGAGCAGAAAATGCAGAAAGTTAACTTCTTGCAGCTTAAAAAACTGTTTAGCATTACAGTATACTCACTCTACCTTTCACAAGCACACCCTGGATACAAATGGAACAATACAATTGTTACAAAAAGTTACAAAGTATTCGAAAAGTATTACAAAAGTGATACAAAGATACTATTATAAGGAGTAAAAAAAGGAAAAGCACTGCACTCAGAAAAAGTGTTAAAAGAAGCTGCCAGCACTAAGGCCTCATGCACGCTGGACATTATAAAAACACCAGTAGTGTTAGCTCTAGAAATCTGTAGCTGTAGAATGAGGTTTTCAGCATTTTTGCAGTAGTGTTTTTAGTGGCTTTTTAGCTGTTTTTTTTAAGCAAGATTATACTCCCACAAAAGCTTGTGGCTCAAAAACGCTGATAAACACTGAATAGCCATGTTTTTCAGCGTTTTTTTTTTGGCATTTTTAAACTTTTATCAAAGTTAGAGCATTTTTACCAGTGGCGGGTGGTGAACTTTTGGGATGGGGCCCTGCTCTTCCTTTTTGGCCCCTTCCACTTCCAATAGACCCCACCCCTTATAGATTACACCCATTTTGTCAGGAGTATACAGTCCAGCATCACTAGATAGGGTATACAGCATCACAGATAGAGTATACACAGCACTAGATAGGGTATACACATCACCCCACCCCCCTCCCGCCGCGGGGCTTGCGGCACTGACAGCACGCACCCGTCCCATCCCCCCATGGAATGTCCGGCACTTACCAGGCTGTGGAGAGAGAGGATCCTCTTGTGTCTCCACCCTCCTCCACAGTGCAGGCAGCAGAGGCGGCTGACGGAGGTGTCCACTCATCATGCTTCCTTCCTTGCCAAAGCGCCGCCAGGCATTCAATAGGATCGCCTGGTGCTTTGGCCTATCAGGAAACAGGTCTCATCGACCTGCCTCCTGATTGGCAGGGAGGCACTGCAGTGTGAGAATCATGAAAATTCACACAATTGGGTGGGATCAGGGACTCACTCTCTGCACCCCAAGCCCACCCTTTTTTGAAGCCTATTAGAGCCTCTAGCTCTAATCAGGTGCTTAAAAAAACACCCCTCCCACCCCGCCATAGGAATCCATGCACCCTGCGTCCTGAAAGGTGCCGGGGGCATGGATAGGGGGGCAGGGATGGGGGGGTCAGGGCTGGTGCAAGGATTTTTGACACCCTAGGCGAATCCTCATTTTGCCACCCCCCTTTGACTCAGCCCCTGACTCCACCCCCTTTGCGCTGTCCATGTATACGATGGAGGTGGTGGAGGTGGAGATTTTTGCAGTGCCTCTCTACCTATTTCTTTAGCCATGGTCCACATGCCCGCACCTGTGCCTCTGGACCCGGCCTAAAGACAAATAATGGTGCAACTGGCTCGCTTCCTCATGCCAGCCGTGGTCTGCAAGTATATGGACAGGCTGGGGTAGTATATGGACAGGCTGGGGTAGTATATGGACAGGCTGGGATAGTATATGGACAGGGGCTTGGCGCCCTGGGTGGCAGTGTGCCCTAGGCGGCCGCCTACTCCGCCTAGTGGTAGAGCCAGCCCTGGGGGGTGCATTAAGGGTGCACAGACAGACACTCCTCTTAAAACCCACTAGTTCTGTGTTTTTTTTTTCCAGACAGAAAACTCCCCTGCCAAAAAATGCTGATAACAGCCTATGTGTGCATGGACTCATAGGATAACATGCTGGGGAGTTTTCTGGCTGCAGAAAAAAAAATGCCTGAAGCCAAAAACAGCAGCTGTAAAAACATCCCGTGTGCATGAGGCCTTAGAGTCTGGATACAGAAAAATACAGCAGCATTAAAACCAGTGAGCAAATAAAGAAATAATAACATAAGGAGAGGAAACTAAGTTCCTTGATAAAACCATAAACAGTGAAACCAGGTGATAAAGTATACAGGGTGCTAATAAGTCCACCAAAATAATCCAACAGGCATCAATAAAGTGTTGTCCTCAGTGATCCGTGATAAAGGCATACAGGTGCAGGAACTGTGATACTGGACCAGGATACCAGCAGTGGAGGTGCCATGCTCCCCAAACCAAACAGTGTATTAAAGCTGCTTATCAGATAGGGTTGACCACTAGGTTATAAGTAGTCAGAGCGCACATGGGGAATTAAGGTCTCCCTTCGACCATACTGTGTCCTTGTGACTCCATTAATACTGAAAAGCAAAACAGAAAGAGCACTCTCATGGTGTAGTTAAATAAAAGAACTTTAATAGCAAGGTAAGTAATGCGCTTACAAGAAGGTGTAGTGTAAAAGCTCAGTGAACATCTGTACAACATGAATAGCGTTTCAACAGGCTTCGCTCTGGGCACCAAACCAGCCAATCAATCAAAAGCAAGTAGTGTGATGACGTCACTGTCGCATGCCCCACCTACGCGTTTTCATCATAGATGATGTCTTCTGGGGACAGGCTGTTTCAGTATTAAGGGAATCACATGGATACAGTGTGATCAGAAGGAGACCTTAATTTCCCATGCGTTCTGACCACCTATAACCTAGTGGTCAGGGTAGCGATCAGAAATTTTGGGGCCCCTTACTCAGCTTTAGACCTGCCCCCCATCTGACCACCAACATTCCCCAGGGCCTGCCCACTGCCCATTCCACCACATCTGCCCACCCACTGGCTGGGGGTGTACACATGTTGCAGCCACAGTAGGAATTATACACCCTGTCACACTTACCAGGTGTAGCCTGCCAAGCATGACCCATTCAAGTGAAGTGAAGTGTGCAATGCATGCTAGTGTGGTATCCAAGGGGTTAAAAAAAAACAGTGCACAGGCAGCAAAGCCTCATCCAATGCTTGCAATAAGACCTCGCGCCAAACCATAGGTGCTGGAGGTCCCAAACTTGGACCAGTTGTGATCCAGGGGGCCCTCTCCATGTGATCCAAGTTTGGTATTTTTATCGCCTATGGTTTGGGAGAATGGTTTTCCCAAACCGGATGCCCCCTCCCATAGACTCCAATGTTAAGTCCGAAATTCACCCGACAATTGCCGTTCAATGACTGGTCATTTTGGGGACCAGTTGTGGGCTCTCTCCATGTGACCCAAGTTTGGTATTTTTATCGCCTATGGTTCAGGAGAACTGTGTCCACAAACTGGGTGCCCCCTCCCATAGACTCCAATGTTAAAGACTGCTAAAATCTTTGTTGTAAGGGCCCCTTGAGACAGTGGGGTCCCTTACAACAGTACTGCCTGTACCCCCCCCCCCCCCCCCGATGTCGGCCCTGCTAGTGGTAAACGCTGTCTGATAACTTTTAATACACTGTTTGGTTTGGGGAGCATGGCACCTCCACTGCTGGTATCCTGATCCAGTATCACAATTCCTGCACCTGTATGCCTTTATGATGGGTCACTAAGGACAACACTTTATCGATGCCTGTTGGATTATTTTGATGGACTTATTAGCACATTGTATACTTTATCACCTGGTTTCACTGTTTGGGGAGCATGGCACCTCCACTGATGGTATCCTGGTCCAATATCACTCCTGTACCTGTATGCCTTTATCACGGGTCACTGAGGAAAACACATGATTGATGGCTGTTGGATTATTTTGGCGGACTTATTAGCACATTGGATACGTTGTTTTCACTGTTTATGGTTTCATTGAGGAACTTAGTTTCCTCTCCTTATGTTACTACTTCTTGTTATTTGTTAACTGATTTTGGTGCTGCACTATATTTATATAATACTACTTTAAGGAACTCGCATAGGGAAGCATTCCGCACAATATCCACACAAAAACAGAAAAAGAATATAAAAAGGCTGCTACCAAGAAAAAATGCTGCAAAGAGGAAAGTGAAGTGATTTAGTGAGGGTGAACCACAGAGAACAAGAAAAACCCTCACAGTATCCTCGAAGATGAAATGAAGATCCAGGTCCCATTTGCGAAGGGGCAAGCTGGTTGTGTTTGTCTCCCAAGGCAGAAGTTCCCAATCCTGCTTTAAATTGAGCAGTATCATTTACAATTGGCTAGAATTAGTGATAATTAACATAGTATTATTTTTGATGATTTTTATCTAGTACCATATCCCAAGTTTGTTTTCTCTTTTTTTTTTTGCTTATCGTGCACACAATTTTAATCCCACTTGTAAAATTTGAGATACAACGTGTAAGCACATGTTGGTGGCTAATATAGTTTACTTATTCATATATTATGTAATGTATTCTAGATAATATTTTTTTTTAGTTTTTAGAAGTTGTTGATTATTTCTTTTTCTAAAGCCAACATTGTATAAGGGTATATAGTTCAAATTGGACTTTACCATTAACATTAATTTGTTACATATACATAAAATCACACATTATACACAGAAAAATAACAGTATATACTGTCCAACCCACACATATCTTGAGGTCACCTGTCTCTGAGTTCCAAGCAATGCTTGTAAGGCTACTTTCACACTGGGGCTGGTGGACGGTAGCGGTAATGTGCCGCTAGTTTCATCTGTGCTTTTCCGCTGTTATAGCGGAGCTATGACGCCACTATGCAGGTGTGGAGGAGAGTGGAGACACAAGAGGATTAAAAAGGGGCTAAAAGTGCCAGCACCCTGCGCTTTTGAGTCGGTGTGCAGCAGCTTTATAAGCGCTTGCCATTGTTTTCAATGTCAGGGGCGGTGGAGGAGCAGTGGATACACCGTTCACCGCACCGCCCCAAAAAAGCTGCTTGCAGGACTTTTCCTAACGTCCTGCAAGCGCACCGCCCCAGTGGATTTCACATTGGGGTGGATTGGGGGATTTTTGACGCGCTTTACAGGCGTTATTTTTAGCTAAATAACGCCTGTAAAGTGCCTCAGTGTGAAAGTGGCATAAGAAGGTGTGAGGGTTTTTTTAAGGCCCCTTTCACACTGATGTGTACATATTCACCAGCACACTGAGGATCATCGTCCAAAGATTCTTTATTTAAAGAGAGATTACATCACAGAAGAGTGCAACGTTTCAGAGCCACGCATGACCCCTTCGTCAGGCATGGGGTTATGCCACTTGCCTGACGAAGGGGTCCTGCGTGGCTCTAAAACGTTGCACTCTTCTGTGATGTGATCTCTCTTTAAATAAAGAATCTTTGGATGGTGATCCTCGGTGTGCTGGCAAATATGTACACATGTATGATGTCTCCAGGATCTAGCTGGTAGTCGCTGCAGCACCCACTCTTTTATAAGCCTTGTTTGCCAGAAAGGTGTGCAACAGGAAAATTGATAAGGCCCCTTTCACACTGAGGCACTTCTAAGCTGCCAGTAAAACACTGAGCGCTTTTGAAGAGCTTTTTAGACGCTTTTGAAGAGCTTTTCAGGCGCCTTTGAAGAGCTTTCCATTAATTTCAATGGAGAGTGGCATTTTCATTGATTTTAATGGAAATAGGTTTTTGTGAGCTTTTCATTTGCTTTTTTTTTTTTTTTTAGCATGAAAGCGCCCGAAAAGCACCTCAGTGTGAAAGCGGTCTTAGAGATTTGACCCAACTTCCCCCACTATATTGTAAGAGATGTTCTGTTCATTGCTCAGTTGAACTTTTTTCCTAATCAGGAGGAGAAAGAGGTCTGTTGCTGAGGTGTGAAGGTAAACAAACACCTTTCAAAGAGATTATTATAGAAAAAGAGACTGGTAAACAGCGAAGAAAGTACCAGCCAGTGCTGAGTAACTTTTATGCCTTTGAAGTGAGAACCTGATCTCCAGATCAAGGTGATGTTATGTTTTGCAAATGAAAAGCCTTCAGTATTTTTTTTGTAAGCATGCTAGCAAAGAATCTGTGGAGTGGGAATGAAACTGAGCAGAGGTGGAGTGAAAATGAAGATTGGGCCCTGGGAATGAGTCAGAGAGAATTGGATTTCTTGACGAGAATATGTCAGTTCTCCTGGATTGAGCTGTAAGACACAGAGGTAAAAGCCAGTCTGTGCCTGAAAGAGGATGGGGTTGAGTCAGTGGCGTAACTAGAACCTTCAGGGCCCCGATGAAAGAAACTATGAAGGGTCCCCCGGACAGGGTCCTTTCCTCTAAACCTCAGTGGTGGAATGCCAGGGCCCCGTCTCAAGTGTGTGGCTGCATATAAAGGAACCAATCTCTCTATTTCCCCCCCATTTCTCCTCCTCTCCCTCCCGCAGGCATTCAGCGGCTGCAGGAGAAAAATGGAGAGATCGGTTCCTCTATGCCGGTGTTTCTCAATCTGTTTCCAGTCAGGGCACCCTTGAAGTATACCCCTAGGTGAATGAGGCTGCACTGCAACCACTCCACAGCTGTGTACATTGCACACAGTTGCAGCATAGTGATGATGCATTTAGAGGGTTAAAACAGGCGGCAACAGATTGCCTCTTTACCGGCTGTCAAATGCCTCTGAAAAGTGATCTGAGCATGGATCGCTTTTCAGAGGAATAGCATTTTTCTGCTGGTACTATGAACAAGGGGGAAAAAAATAGTTCAGATTGTACACATAGGGGGGTCAGGATTAAAAGCGCATACATAGACTGTGCATACATACACACATGTATGCACACACACACAAATATATATAAACACATACACATATACTGTATATATAAGTACACACACACACACACACATATATATATATATATATATATATATATATATATATACAGTTGTGCTCATAAGTTTACATGCCCTGGCAGAATTTATGATTTCTTAGCCATTTTGCAGAGAATATGAATGAGAACACTAAAACATTTCTTTCACTCATGGTTAGTGTTTGGCTGAAGCCATTTATTATCAATCAACTGTGTTTCCTCTTTTTTAAATCAAAACGACAACAGAAACTACCCAAATGACCCTGATCAAAAGTTTACATACCCCAGTTCTTAATACCGTGTATTGCCCCCTTTAACACCAATGACAGCTTGAAGTCTTTTGTGGTATTTGTGGATAATGCTCTTTATCTTCTCAGATGGTAAAGCTGCCCATTCCTCTTGGCAAAAAGCCTCCAGTTCCTGGAAATTCGTGGGCTGTCTTGCATGAACTGCACGTTTGAGATCTCCCCAATGTGGCTCAATGATATTGAGTTCAGGAGACTGAGATGGCCACTCCAGAACCTTCACTTTATTATGCTGTAGCCAATGACAGGTTGACTTGGCCTTGTGTTTTGGATCATGGTCATGTTGGAATGTCCAAGTACGTCCCATGCGCAGCTTCCTGGCTGATGAATGCAAATGTTCCTCCAGTATTTTATGATAATATACTGCATTCATCTTGCCATCAATTTTGACCAAATTTCCCGTGCCTTTGTAGCTCACACATCCCCAAAACATCAGCGATCCACCTCCATGGTTCATAGGCCTTTTTGACTCCTCTCCAAATGTTTATGGTTGTGGCCAAAAAGCTCAATTTTGGTCTCATCGCTCCAAATGACTTTGAGCCAGAATGTTTGAGGCTTGTCTCTGTGCTGTTTGGCGTATTGTAAGCAGGATACTTTGTGGCATTTGCGTAGTAATGGCTTTCTTCTGGCAACTCGACCATGCAGCCCTTCTTTCTTCAAGTGCCCCCCTATTGTGCATCTTGAAACAGCCACACTACATGTTTTCAGAGAGTCCTGAAATTATTTGTGGGTTTTTCTTTGCATTCTGAACAATTTTCCTGGCAGTTGTGGCTGAAATTTCAGTTGGTCTACCTGCTGTGGTTTCGTTTCAACAGAACCTCTCATTTTCTACTTCTTTTAGAGTATATTAGAGTTTGAACACTGCTAATTGACATTCTCAATTCCTTGGATATATTTTTATATTCCTTTCCTGTTTTATAAAGTTCAACTACCTTTTCCCACAGATCCTTTGACAATTCTTTTGCTTTCCCAATGACTCAGAATCCAGAAACTTCAGTGCAGCACTGGATGGTCTGTCAGGAGTCCAGAAACTCATTGACCTTTTATACACATACACTAATTACAAGCAAACAGATCACAGGTGAGGATGGTTACCTTTACTAGCCATTCAAACCCCTTTGTATCAGCTTGTATGCATGCTATCATGCCAAAATCGCCAGGGTATGTAAACTTTTAATCGGGGTCATTTGGGTAGTTTCTGTTGTGATCACAGTTGATTGATAATAAATGGCTTCAGCCAAACACTAACCATGAGTAAAAGAAAAGTTTGTGTGTTAACATTCATATTCTCTGAAAAATGGCCAAGAAATGATAAATTCTGACAGGGTATGCAAACTTATGAGCACAACTGTATATATTACACATACACCCACATATACATGCACACACACATACATGCACCCACATATACATGCATGCACACACATACAGTATCTCACGAAAGTGAGTACACCTGTCCCCTCAAAATAAGTCAACACACAGCCATTAATATCTAAACTGCTAACAACAAAAGTGAGTACACCCCTACGTGAAAATGTCCAAATTGGGCCCAATTAGCCATTTTTCCTCCCCAATGTCATGTGACTCCTTAGTGTTACAAGATCTCAGGTGTGAATGGGGAGCAGGTGTGTTAAATTTAGTGTTATCTCACTCTCTCATACTGGTCACTGGAAGTTCAACATAGCACCTCATGGCAAAGAACTCTCTGAGGATCTGAAAAAAAGAATCGTTGCTCTACATAAAGATGGCCTAGGCTATACGGATATTTTTAGGACCCTGAAACTGAGCTGCAGCACGGTGGCCAAGACCATACAGAGGTTTAACAGGACAGGTTCCACTCAGAACAGGCCTCTCCATGGTCGACCATATCCAGAGGTTGTCTTTGGGAAATAGAAATATGAGTGCTGCCAGCATTGCTTCAGAGGTTGAAAGGGTGGGGGGGTCAGCCTGTCAGTGCTCAGACCATACCCCGCACACTACATCAAATTTGTCTTCATGGCTGTCGTCCCAGAAGGAAGCCTCTTCTAAAGATGATGCACAAGAAAGCCCGCAAACAGTTTGCACAAGCAGACTAAGGACATGGATTACAGGAACCATATCCTGTGGTCTGATGAGACCAAGATAAACTTATTTGATTCAGATGGTGCCAAGCGTGTGTGGTGGCAACCAGGTGAGGAGTACAAAGACAGGTGTGTTTTGCCTACAGTCATGCATGGTGGTGGGAATGTCATGGTCTGGGGCTGCATGAGTGCTGCCAGCACTGGGGAGCTACAATTCATTGAGGGAACCATGAATGTTAACATGTATTGTGACATACTGAAGCAGAGCACGATCCCATACCTTCGGAGACTGGGCAGCAGGGCAGTATTCCAACATAACCCCAAACACACCTCCAAGACGACCACTGCTTTGCTAAAAAGCTGAGGGTAAAGGTGATGAACTGGCCAAGCAAGTCTCCAGACCTAAACCCCATTGAGCATCTGTGGGGCATCCTCAAATGAAAGGTGAAGGAACACAAGGTCTCTAACATCCACCAACTCCGTGATGTTGTCATGGAGGAGTAGAAGAGGACTCCAGTGGGAACCTGTGAAGCTCTGGGGAACTCCATGCCCAAGAGAGAAAAGGCAGTGCAGGAAAATAATGGTGGCCACACAAAATATTGACACTTTGGGCACAATTTGGACATCTTCACTTAGGGGTATACTCACTTTTGTTGCCAGCAATTTAGACATTAATGGCTGTGTGTTGAGTTATTTTGAAGGGACAGCACATTTACAATGTTATACAAGCTGTACACTCATTACTTTACATTGTAGCAAAGTGTCAATTCTTCAGTGATGTTACATGAAAAGATACAATTAAATATTTACAAAAACGTGAGGGGTGTACTCACTTTTGTGAGATACTGTACATGCACCCACACACACATACATGCAGAATTGCAGAAAGCCTTTTAAAAAACAAATACATGGTGCTCTCACAGTCGGTACATAAGAAATATGGAAGGGACTGATCTGGGTACTGGCCAGATGACCGGAGCCAATATAATAAAATAACCTTAGAAAAACATTTAAAAAAAATCAATATCTATTAGTCCAATGGGCAATATGAACAATGTTTAGTTCAAGGAATGATGCTGAATACTGGGTAAGGATGAGTATATATACACACGCTCTATGGGGCTGCCAGCAATATGGAGCTAGAAGTAACCCTGTAGAGAGAAAGGAACAGAGAAAGCGGTGCCCTCTGAGCGTAGTATTAATATACCATTTATTAAAAAGTAGTGTGATAAAATAGATGCACTCACAAACACAATGGCTTTGGCGTGCATTAAGCAAGGATTATCTGCTATGCTGTCTGGAGTGTGGGGTACAGGTTTCTCTCGTGGATCCGGCTGGGTAGTTCCAGGGTTCGCCAGTGGCTTCCAACGCTTCCGGGGTCCCAGCACTAGGTCTGCGTGTACACTGTGTACATCCTCAGATGGCATCACTTCCGGAATGCAACTGCAGGTATGTTGCTCGCGTTCATAGCTATTCGAGATCCCTTGTTATCCATCTGAGGTCAGAGGCGTAACTAGAACCTTCAGGGCCCCGGTGCAAGAAATTATGAAGGGCCCCCTGACCCCTGGCCAGGGCCCTTCCCTCTTCCCACTGATGCTGGGGCCCTTTACTCCTATTGTGGGTCCCTTTATTACGGTACTGCAGTGGGGCCCTTTCACAAGTTCTGCAGCAGGCCCCAGGGGGACCAGGGAAGCACACAGGGGCCCTGGGAACAGCAGAAGACAAGTAAACTGGATAGAGGAAAATGTAGGAGATTGGGTCCTCTAAATGCCGCCCCCGCCATCCCTCCTATTCAGGTGTACAGGGGAGGCACATGGGCCCCCTGGACCATGGGGCCCGGTTGCAATTGCAACCCCTGCAACCCCTATCGTTACGCCCCTGTCTGAGGTACATTATAATCACCCAGGAATTATAGAGGGCCAAAAGTGTATCTCCTCTTCTGCCACTTCCAGCAATGTCTCCTGTCTACTTCCTCCCGACTCACCTCTCACACGGAAATTCCGGAACTGGTGAGGGCGTTATTCCTTTGATCTATTCAGCTGACATTGATTTTTACTATTATCTGCTGCCATGGATGGGATTAACTTCCTAGCTAATAGACGGCTTGATGCAGACTCTGTCATTTCAGCGATTTCTATAACAACTGAAAGTAATTATGATTAAGGTTCCCTTTTTAAAAAAATTAGACCACCTCTTAGAAAAACAAATTAAAACATGGTGGGACATTTTTACTTTCGAGCATTATCTGAGAGAGAATCTCGTGTTTAGAACTATGAGATGGGACGTAGCACCCCAAGATGGTCTAAATGATAAAGAATTTATGGATGAATGGATTGAATTCTTTAACAGATCTGGTAGGGAATTACAAGCTTTAGTCCTCAAAAGGAAAAAAATAAAATTAGAAAAAATCCAAAACAGCATTAAAGATATACAGAGTAAATTTGACCCCATAAAAGATTCTAATGAAATGAAGGAATTTAATATAAATATTAAAAATAAGCTTGAGAAGGTAGATGGTGATACTCAAAAGAAAAAAGTAAAAAAAAATTAAAAGGGATCTGCAGGACTCTAAGTCTAATTGTGTGTAAATAAGGTAAAAAAAAACAAAAAACAAAACAAAACAAAACTGAACAACATCAAAAAAATTATCAATTAAAAAATTATGATCCAAATATGAATATGAAATAACAACTCCAATCCAAGATCCTATGGTATGGATGATGGATGGACTACAGTGACTCCAAGAGGAACACAATATGGGAGTAGGAAACCCCGCCATTATTATGGTTCGATGAGAGATCATTATGATTATGGGAGTACCTCGAGGACCTCTATGGGAAGTAGAGGGTACTTTGAATATCAGGTACCAGTTCAGAATAGGTTCCAATCCCTGGATGGTCCAGAGCAGGTTAACCATACATATGGAGTGGGTCCTTTTTTAGGCCTTTTTTTTTATCACATCCAGCTTATCCTATACATAGAAATGTGACCATTAATGAACAAATAGATAGTGGTTTATGGAATAAATCTATGTTTAATCCTCAGAATAGTAATAACCACTATATTGAAGTTTTTAAATCTCTGGTATTAAAGGATATAGAAAAATTACAACCTAAAAGAGATGTAAATCCAGATCACATTATACAGGGTATCAAACAGCTTGAAAGAAGAAATAATATTATTATTCGCCCAGCTGATAAGGGAGGCGGAGTAGTGATTTTGGATAAGCAATTCTACCACAATCAATTGACAGAGATGTTGCATGATATCAGTACATATAGGGGATCCCACTGACTTGTACTTCATACATTTGGGGGAGTTAGTAGAAATGGGATACAGAATGAGAGCTTTGAATAAGAAAGAAATTAGATATTTAACTCAGAGTGTATGCCGAATATCGATTATATATACTGGGTGGGCCAGAAAAACTCAGGGAACGTGCCAGCTTCAGTGCATAAAGAGGGAAATACATCATCGTTTAGCAATTTGGCATATCCAGTTGAATGGCCCCCAAGGTCTCCCGATCTGACCCCCTTAGACTTTTATCTTTGGGGTCATCTGAAAGCAATTGTCTATGCTGTGAAGATACGAGATGTACAGCACCTGAAACTACAGATACTGGAAGCCTGTGCTAGCATTTCTCCTGCGGTGTTGTGATCAGTGTGTGAAGAGTGGGAGAAGAGGGTTGCATTGACAATCCAACACAATGGGTAGCACATTGAACACATTTTATAAGTGGTCAGAAACTTGTAAATAACTCATGAAAGAATAAAGATACGTTAAAACCAAGCACACCATTGTTTTTCTTGTGAAATTCCCAATAAGTTTGATGTGTCACATGACCCTCTTCTTATTGAAAAAACAAAAGTTGGATTCAAAATGGCCAACTTCAAAATGGCCGCCATGGTCACCACCCACCTTGAAAAGTTTCCCCCCTCACATATACTAATGTGCCACAAACAGGAAGTTAATATCACCAACCATTCCCATTTTATTAGGGTATATCCATATAAATGACCCACCCTGTACTTTGCCGAAAATCCATAAAGACATAAAGTGTGCCCCAGCTAGACCTATAGTTAATGGTATAGGGTCAGTCACTGCTAGGCTGGGTGAATATTTGGATAGGTTCCTACAACCACTAGAGCATATCTGAAAGATACCAAGGACTTATTGCAATCATTAGAGCCCCTTTCTTTGGAGGGCATGGAGTCTGTATTTTTGGTTACAGCTGATGTATCATCGCTCTACGCGATTATTCAAAACGATGATGCACTGCTGGCACTGAACTGGGCCTTAGGTAAACGGGATGATATCCCACATTCTCGGAAACGTTTTTTTGGGCAAGGTACTTGATTTCTGTGTATCACACAATTATTTTCGGTATCAAGGCATTTTCTTTACACAGCAGGTTGGCATTGCAATGGGAGCTAAATTTGCTCCCAGCATCGCCAACTTATTTATGGTAGAATGTGAGGACAGAACGATTTTTAACATTAATAGGCCCCAACTCCTATTTTATAGGAGTTTTATTAATGACCTGCTCCTTATCTGGAAGGGCACCAGAGAGTCAGTGAAGGACTTTATGCAGTGCCTTAATCAGAATAGGCAGAACAGCCCTCTATTACCAGACCTCCCTAAGTTTATCTACAGGAAGGCTCCTAATTTTGAGGACCGAGTGGTCAAGAAAGTTTGGATGCACCAGGTCAACAAAAACTTTCAGTGAATAGGAAAGGTTTTTTCCCATGTAGAAACTGTAAAGCCTGTAGAACTGTCAAAATTGGTAATAAATGACTCACTAGCTTCTCCAATTGTGAGGGAAGGTTCTTCACTGTTGAGGATTTTAGTACCCGTAATACCTCTTTGTAGTGTATATGTTGTGGTGCCCTTGTGGTCTGGTTTATATTGGCCGGGCCAAAAAGCAATTAAAGGTCCGGATTGCAGAATATTTAACAAATATAAGGAAAGGTTTTAAAGAACATAGCGTTTCTTTACATTTTAGGGAAAAACATAACAGAGATCCTTCACTGTTGCAGTTTTGTGGGATCGACGTTGTGTATTCTTCATGGAGGGGCTCCAATCGCATCAGGGATCTATCTCAATGTGAAACAAGATGGATCTATCTGATGGAGTATCTCACTCCTAGAGGAATGAACATAGAATTAGATCGTAATGCTTTTATAAATAATTACTGATATTTGTGATAAATGAATTGTATGTTTGGGGACCAGTTACTATTAATGATTAATTATGATGTATAAATCGTGTTTGTATGGTAATTTGTGTATTACACATACTTTTGATATACATTGGGGTATGAAGGATGCCCTGTGTTTTAAAATATTTACATTTTATTTTTTTTTGTTATATTTAAATGGTAGATCAATGAATCTACTATGTGGAGGTGTTTTAAAATTATGTTATGTAGTCCCAACCCTTTTTTTGTAATAAGATTGTGTGGGTTCATTATTATTGAAGTGTCAAGGTACCGGACGGAGGATGTTTCAGTGCCATGGAGACACAGGGACACATCTAGCCAGCCTCTTGGAAATTTGCATAGAGGAGGGTTTTCTCTATCTGCAGTTGCCGGCCATGCAGCGTATCACAGGTGGAAGTCCAGGTGACGAAACGCGTCTGCTACAGCTGCACGGCAACCTAGTATGTGGATGCAAGCTCAGGCGGGAGGGACGCTCTAATCCTGCTGGTCGGGTGAGGGACAACCCGGGTCTGGTGTCTACAAGGACGCATTACCATCTGATGCCTGGTATTTTCCTGTCTTTGAGCGATTGCGTTATTAAGTGCAATAGCAAAAGGGGGGTATTGTGTGATGAATAAATTCATGGTTTTAAACTTTATCACACAATGTGGAGCCTTTCTTTTTTGCTTGCAATGCCCGTATGACAAGGTTAATGCTGGTGATCTCTGATGCCCGTGGGCTGTAAAGGCTCCTTGTTGATCTGGAAGTGGGAGTAATTGCCTTTATGCCAAGCATGAGAGTGCGAGGCAAATGTGGTCGGTGAGTGCAAATCTATGTGGGGCGAAGGATTCACTATTGTCTTTCAAGTGGTGTGGTGCCAAGTGATTTCATTTTGCATCAACCTTTATTTGGAAAGGACATATGGATTTTGACTAGCACCTAACTTCACTATATATGTTTCTAATTCTTTGTTTATATAGCGCTAGTTTCTTACCATTTGTTATCTGTGCTCATTCATGGTAATATTGATTGTTCATTTGCATTTTATTTAAAGTAGCAGCTTCTACGAGTATGCTTATTTGTTTTCGTGGCACAGATTAGATCTACGGTGAGGGCAGTATTCCTTTGATCTATTCCGCTGACAATCCTTCGCTGCAATCTTTGATCAATTTTTCCTGTTTCGTTCCACGTCCAGGGAGATTAGCTACAGTGCCATGGGCTGTAAACGTCTTGACAATGTTGCGCATAGTGGATACAGGAGCATTAAGATCTTTGGAGATGGACTTGTAACCTTGAGATTGTCCATGCTTTTCCACAATTTTTGTTCTCAAATCCTCAGACCATTATTTGCTGTTCTTTCTCTTCTCCATGCTTCGTTTGGCACACAGAGACACACAACAGAAAGGTTGAGTCAATTTTTCACCATTTTTAACTGGTTGCTGGTGTGATTTCTATATTGCCAGCACCTGTTAAATGATGCAGGTGAGTTTACAAATTACAGGAGCATCACAAACTTGGAATGCAATTGTTTCTTATAATTTTGAGAAGGTGCTAATAATTTTGTCCAGTCCATTTTTGGTGTTTTGTGTGGAATGTGTCAGATTTGTATTTTTGTTTCTCCACTTTTTTGTGTCATACCAATACAAAAAATAAAAAATAAACATGAGAATGCCTAAACATTTCTAATTGCAGCAATTTTCTGGGCAAAGTGGTGCATTATCTGAAAGAAATGCAGGGGTGCCAATATTTTTGGCCATGACTGTGTCTATATATATATATATATACACATACACAGTATCTCACAAAAGTGAGTACACCCCTCACATTTTTGTAAATATTTAATTACAGCTTGTATAACAGTGTAAATTTGCTGTCCCCTCAAAATAACTCAACACACAGCCATTAATGTCTAAACCACTGGCAACAAAAGTGAGTCCACCACTAAGTGAAAATGTCCAAATTGGGACCAATTAGCCATTTTCCCTCCCCGCTGTCATGTGACTCGTTAGTGTTACAAGGTCTCAGGTGTGAATGGGGAGCAGGTGTGTGAAATTTGGTGTTATCGCTTTCACTCTCTCATACTGGTCACTGGAAGTTCAACATAGCAGCTCATGGCAAAGAACCCTCTGAGGATCTGAAAAAAAGAATTGTTGCTCTACATAAAGATGGCCTAGGCTATAAGAAGATCCTGAAACTGAGCTGCAGCATGGTGACCAAGACCATACAGTGGATTAACAGTACAGGTTCCACTCAGAACAGGCCTTACCATAGTCGACCAAAGAAGCTGAGTGCACATGCTCAGCATCATATCCAGAGGTTGTCTTTGGGAAATAGACGGGATATGAGGGATATGAGTGCTGCCAGCATTGCTGCAGAGGTTGAAGGGGTGGGGTCTCAGCCTGTCAGTGCTCAGACCAAACTGCATCAAATTGGTCTGCATGGCTGTCATCCCAGAAGGAAGCCTCTTCTAAAGATGATGCACAAGAAAGCCCACAGTTTGCTGAAGACAAGCAAACTAAGGACATGGATTACTGGAACCATGCCCCGTGATCTGATTCGACCAAGATAAACTTATCTGGTTCAGATGGTGTCAAGCGTGTAGTGGTAACCAGGTGAGGAGTACAAAGACAAGTGTGTCTTGCCTACAGTCAAGCATGATGGTGGGAGTGTCATGGTCTGGGGCTGCATGAGTGCTGCCAGCACTGGGGAGCTACAGTTCATTGAGGGAACCATGAATGCCAACATGTACTGTGACA
>BLSH010153469.1:1031526-1050869 GCA_018402905.1 Glandirana rugosa
TGTGCCTAAAAGTTGAGGGAGGTTTCTAAAAGATATCCCAACTCTACACCTCTGACCGATCCGGTGAGGTCCTGGAGCAACGAAGGAGTGGCTTCGTAAGAAGCATTCCAAGGTCCTGGAGTGGCCTAGCCAGTCTCCACATCTCAACCCTATAGAAAATCTTTGGAGGGAGTTGAAAATCCGTGTTTCCCCGCGACAGGCCCAAAACATCACTGCTCTAGAGGATATCTGCATGGAGGAATGGGCCAAACTACCAGCAACAGTGTGCAAAAACCTTGTGGAGACTTACAGAAAACGTTTGACCTCTGTCATTGCCAACAAAGGGTATATAACAAAGTATTGAGATGAACGTTTGCTATTGACCAAATACTTATTTTCCACCATAATTTGCAAATAAATTCTTTAAAAATCAGACAATGCGATTTTCTGGATTTTGTTATCTCATTCTGTCTCTCATAGTTGAAGTGTACCTATGATGAAAATTACAGGCCTCTCTCATCTTTTTAAGTGGGAGAACTTGCACAATTGGTGGCTGACTAAATACTTTTTTGCCCCACTGTGTATATATATATATATATATATATATATATATATTTTTTTTTTTTATTAGATATTATGGAGTCATCTTAACAATTTGCATATGGGTATTCTAATAATAATGATAATGATTTTACTGCATGTACTGCACATCAAATAATACAATAGTCCTTTCAAACACATCAACAGTGTTTTCAATTAACATCCCATAGTAGTGTTTGGCACGAGAAAGTGCAGGTCAGCCAAAATATTTCACTTTTTCCATTTGACCTCAATTCCCACTAGATTTAAGCCCGTAATTTTATTTCTCAGAATCACAGAAAAAAATCAGATTTCCTCTAAAAACTGTTAAACAATTTTTTTTGTCTTTTCTATAAAAAACAAATGCATTCCTGTAACTGCCAGTTGTGTTTTTCATGATTTCCCCTTCCAGCCCAGACTATGGAATTCAGCATTATGAACTCCAGCTACATGACAATCAATGATATTTTTACAAGGAATGGTCCTGATTAACATAACCTAGTCAGCATTCCAATTAGTTCATTAATGTGAATGCCTTGGAAAATCAATGCAAGTCACTTATTCTTTTAAATACTTCTTATATTCAAAGTGTTCTTACTAGAGAACATCTTTGCATAGACACATTCCACCATAACCTTTATTCCTTATTATCTAGCTCAATATTTCTCAACCTAGGTGCCAAAGAACCCTGGGGTGCTGTTTGGATCAGCATCATGATTTTCCATGATATGGACGGGTAGGCTGCCATCACCTTAACAAGGGATGATGCTCTAGGTCCAGGGCACACAGTATCATTCTTTGCTATGGTGGTCACCCACACCATGGCAATGCAAGACTCTGATCCAAGACAGGCGGCGTGCAGGCAAGCCCCAAGCCCCCAGGGCCCTCTGATGTATAATTGTGACTCTACTGTGATGGGCCTCTGATGTGTAGGGAGGGCCTCTGATATGATTTCCGGAAATCTGATGTGATGGGGGGGGGGGGGGCTTCTGATGTTAAGGGTGAACCTCTGATGTGAAGGTGGCTTCTGATGTAAAGGTAATTTCATCAAGGTGGTTGTGTGAATTGTGCCAGACTCAAGTTTCCTATTGATAAGTAACATATATACATTTTTACATTTTAGACTGGGGTGTCGCAAGACTTTGCATACTTTTAAAGGATGCCATGACTGAAAAAAAGCTAAGAAACACTGATCTAGCTACATATTAAATATGTCCTCTGAAAGGGTCTTCCCTATTCTATAAAGTCAAGAGAACAATTGATAAAGGAAAAAGATTTTACAGCATGTTAAAAAAGCTCTTTGTGCAATAAAAAGTATATTTGACTTTCAGTGAGTCCATGAAGAACTGCAATTATCATTTACAATCAGTTATAAAATTGACATATATCAGGGTATGTATAGTCAGCCTTTAAAGCTTAACAGATATAAAAAACACAATTTTATACAACTACAAATGCTTCAAAAATATTTTTTTTACATACAATATAAGTATTTGAATCTGTCTTGGTATCGGCCTTCTGTGCTCTTTTGCACAGCAGCACTTGTACTAACAAAAGGAAAGTAGCACTAGGGTCCAATCATGCTGACAAGAAGAGAAAAGGGTGAAGAGGGCTACGGACTCATCATTGTGTTCTTTAGTTGTCCAATTAGCAGACTGAGAGGAATGAGACAACATCAGGGTGTTCCTTAACTCTAAAGCCAGGTACACACTAACCCGCTGGGTTGCACAAAAAAACCTATCCACTCCGGTCTGAGCTGTTGTACTAACCGTGCGAGGTTAGTTCTGCAATCTCCCCCACTGAGCTGTTGTGTTTTGACAGGGATACGGCCCCCAGCCAGAACACTTCGATCAGCGCTCTCTGCCATTGGCTGAAAGCGCTGATTGGGAGTCTGTCGAATGCTGGTTTGCTGGCCAAACAGCCGGCTTCTGTCAACAGACCACTATACACACACGAGCAGAATGTCGGCCTTTTTTTAACCTGCAAATCTCTCCTGACATTCTCATATGGGGCTTAAGGCTCCTTTCACACAGATGCCCTCCATTTCGTCGAGGATCCCCTGCTGAGTCGGATCAAAAAAGAAAAAAGTTTCACACATGCGATGTCCATGTGTAGGCAGGTCCCTACTAGTGAAATGTGCTACTAGTGAGTGAGACAAAGCTGCCCAGGATACGGAAGGGTTAAGCTTTGGGTCTGCTGGTTTCTCAGGCTTTTTAGGTTATGCCCTCCACCCTGGTCTATATATAAATAAGGGGAAAGCCAGCTCAGGGAGTGAGTGGGACACATGGGAAGCGAGAAGGTTTGAATCACAGGGAAAGATGTAGCCCGAGCCACATCTGTCTTCCACACTAAGAGGATTCTCCAACAATGGCCAGTTGTGGACTTACACTTGTACAGGTTTGCCTGGCCAGCCATAGCTTAGTTATTGAGGAGAACTGAGTCTGCATTATGACCTGTAATGTTTCAAAAGCGTACAGTAAAGTTCCTTGAAATGTTTGTAGCACCCTCTAGTGTGTGCTACTAGTATAAGAGTAGGGAAAAGCATATTTTGGCCAGCAATAGCCTGACTCAATGAATCTGGTCAGGGTTACTAGAGTCCAGGACTGGATGACTTATCCTGGCAGCTCCCTGGTGCCTCCCCCTGGTGTCTGGAAGGTTGGAGAACCTTCTAGAATTAGAAGGTGGGGGTTAGAAGGAGCTGCCATGAATATTTATGGGGCCTCTGCCAGCCCACAGATGTCGGCTGGCAGGGGGCTGATACAACCCTATAAATAGACATGGGCCATTCCAGCATGGGAGTAGGGTGGAAGATGGAGTGTTGAGGAGAGACTGCCATGGCTCTTTGTCACGTACCTGGTAGGCGAGTCTGACTTATGCAGTAGGCAAATTCCCTTACTAACCTGACTCGGGAACCCCTAGTAGAGCAGACAGGTGGCTCTGGAGTACAGGAGAGCACGAGGGTCGGACTGGGTCACTGCTGGTAGTAGAGAGTCCGTTGGAGCGCTCGTGCAGCTGGAGCGTGGTCGTACAGGCTGGGTCGGTAACTGGCTGGCGGTGCGGTACAAGGGTTCAGGCAAGAGAGTGGTCGGGTTCAAGCAGAGTTCGTTAATGGGCAGCAGAAGTACAGAAGGATCAAGCAATCAGGTGGTTGTAGGCAAGCCGGGGGTCGGTACAGGCAGAGTTCAGACAAGGTTGGGACAAGCCGGGTCACAGGAACAGATAACAGGTTACAGGTCGCTCAGGAAAACAGGTCACATGCTGTAGATCAGACAGCACTTGCTGCAGGGTGCGCTGGGCTAAAATAGAGCCGTTTGGCACCGTTTCCGGCGCGGGCACGTGTGCACGCTTGTGTGCGCGTGTGAACGCGCAAATAGCGCAAAAAAGTGCTCTTAGCAGGATTTTCTCTAACATTGCCCCCCCCCAAGGGGCAGCCTCCGGATGCCCAGCTGGGCCTTCAGATCCGGATGGGACCTCCAAAAAGACTGGATAAGTTCCTTGGCATTGATGTGCCTTTCAGATTCCCAGGAGCTTTCCTCTGGTCCGTAACCTTTCCACTTGACCAGGTACTGGATCAAGCCCCCTCTGCAGTCAAGGATGGCCTCGACTTTGTTCTCCTCCTCTCCATCCACAAGAATCAGTTCAGGTGGAGCTGTGCTTCTTCCAGGAAATTGATCCTTTGTTACGGGCTTAAGCAAGGTGACATGGAATACTGGGTATACCCGAAGTGAAGAGGGGAGGTTCAGCTCGTATGCCATCCTATTGACTTTCCTCTTGACTGAGAAGGGCCCCATCAATATAGGTCCTAGTTTTCTGGAGGGACAGGCAAGCTTTAAGTGCTTAGTAGAAAGCCAGACTTGATCGCCTGGCTGGAGGTCCAGTTCCCCCCTCCTTCCTCTATCAAAAGCTTGTTTGTTATGTGCCTGTGTCCGAGCCAGGGTCTCCTGGAGTAGCTTGTTATTCTCTTCCAGAAAGTTGGTAATATCCTCAGCGGCAGGCACTGAGCTTTCGGTTACCACAATGGGAAGGAGGGAAGGGTGGTAGCCGAGGTTCGCCCAGAAAGGTGACTGGTTGGTGGCGGAGTGAATCGAGTTATTATGTGCGAACTTGGCTACCGGCAGCAGGGAGGCCCAATCGTCCTGAGCAAATGATGAGTAACAGTGTAGATACTGCTCCAGGGTCTGGTTTGTCCTCTCTGTCTGACCGTTGGTTTGAGGATGGTAGGTGGAGGAAAAAGCCAGTTCAATTCCCAATGCTGAACACAACACCTTACAGACCCTGGAGGTGAATTGTACCCCTCGGTCCGACACAATGTTGGTAGGTAGGCCATGGAGACGGATTACTCCCTTAATGAAAGCCTCCGCTGTCTGAATTGCTGAGGGTGTACCCTTCATGGAAATAAAGTGGGCCATCTTGGTAAGACGGTAGACTACCACAAGGATGGTCGTAAACCCTTCAGAAGGAGGCAACTCCACTATAAAGTCCATGGAAAGCTGAGACCAGGGGCGTTCAGGGACAGTAAGTGGATTCAGGAGCCCCCATGCCTTGGCTCTGTCAACTTTGTTACAAGCACAAGTAGGGCAGGCTTTCACATATTCCTTGCAGTCCTTGTCGGAAGATGGCCACCAGAACGACCTAGAGAGCAAGTCTGCAGTCTTGTGACCACCAAAGTGTCCTGCCAGTTTGCGGTCATGACACAGTTCCAGGACTGCCAGACGCTGCTCCTCAGGGACGAAAATCTTCGTACCGAACCACCACAGCCGTCTTGGAGGGTCAGTCTGGGATCTGGTGCGGTGGAGGATCCAGCAGTGGATCGCCTTATCTGGGATAAGAGGTCCTCTTGGACCAACAGGAAATTCCGTGCAGGAAGGATGGTATCAGGTGGAGGAGACACAAACAAAGGTAGAGGCGCCTCTAAGTGTAATATGTAAACAAATATATTAATCCAATGGTAATTAAAACACTCACATGGAGGAAATAAAACCAAGCATGAAAGCCATCCAACAAGAAGGGGGAAGCCGATCCAGGTGAAGAATCACAAGAGGACTGTTGGTAGCTCCAGACTCTCGTAATCACCGCTGAGAATGGAAGAGCCGGCCGGTCGCGGGATGAAGACGAGGCTTGAAGAGCAAACAGGGATCGTCCAAGGCTGGTGGCGTCATAGAACTGCGACGCGTTTCATTGGCAGACAGGTACAGATGACACAACGTGATCCTGTTCACCCTTGAAGGCTGCCCTTAGTGTGCTTATTTTCAGACCTACACCCCCATGGGTTTTTTGTATTGCCCATGTCTCCTTGCTTATTGTCCATTATTCATCATCCTTCTATTGTAATTATTTATTTTTTTAATTTTTTAATTTTTCTGTTATTTGTCCAGATATCACTGTGGTAGTCTGAAGCATTGCGCCTTATACTTGTATATATCAAGTGGAGGAGAGTCTCCTGGTTCCAGAAACAGCTGCGATAAGGCATCAGGTTTCAAGTTTTTAGACCCGGGCCTGTAAGTGATGTGGAGCTGGAAACGGGAGAAGAAGAGAGCCCATCGGGCTTGCCGGGGCTTGAGTCTCTTGGCTGTGCGCAGGTATTCCAAGTTTTTGTGGTCGGTAAAAACTAGGACTGGGTGCAGGGCTCCCTCCAGCAGGTACCGCCATTCCTGTAGAGCAGACTTTATGGCGAGGAGCTCCCTGTCCCCCACATCATAATTTCTTTCCGGAGGTGTCAGTTTCTGGGAATAGAAGGCAATTGGGTGTAGAGCAGCCTTTGGCCCTTGTCTTTGAGAGAGGACCGCTCCTACGGCCGTCTCAGAGGCGTCTACCTCCAGTATGTAGGGTAGAGCAGGGTCCGGGTGTTTCAGGACTGGAGCGGAGGTGAAGAGCTCCTTGAGTCGCTGGAAGGTGGCTTGTGCTTCAGAGTTCTGTTTTGTCAGCTGGGTGATGGGGGTGATCACAGCTGAGAACCCTTTAACAAATTTCCTGTAAAAATTTGCGAACCCGACAAAACGTTGCACCGCTTTCTTGTCGGTTGGTGCTGGCCAGTTTACTATGGCGGAGACCTTCTGGGGGTCCATTGTGATGCCGGAGACAGAGAGGATGAACCCCAGGAAAGAGATGCTTGAGCATTCAAATGTGCACTTCTCTGCCTTGGCGTAGAGGCCGTGCTGACGAAGGCGGCTTAGTACGCTCTTGACGTGGTTACGGTGCTCCTCCAGGGAAGGGGAGAAAATGAGGATGTCGTCTAAGTACACCACCACAAACAGATCAAAGAAGTCCCGGAAGATGTCATTGACAAGGTGCTGAAATGTGGCTGGTGCATTACAGAGTCCAAACGGCATGACCAGGTACTCATAGTGGCCGAACCGGGTCCGGAAGGCCGTTTTCCATTAATCCCCTTCCCTGATCAGAATGAGGTTATAGGCCCCGCAGAGGTCTAATTTAGAGAAAATGGTGGCAGAACCAAGCCTCTGAAACAACTATCGGGAGGGGGTACCGGTTCTTGACCGAGATCTTGTTTAGGTCTCTGTAATCAATACAGGGTCTCAGGGATTTATCCTTCTTTTCTACAAAGAAGATCCCGGCCCCGGCAGGGGATGTAGAGGGCCGGGTGAACTCCTTCTCCAGGTTCTTGTCCAGATAGGATTTGAGGGCTGCCAATTCTTTATCAGAGAGCGGATAAATTCTGCCGAAAGGTACTTCTGTGCCAGGAAGCAACTCTATGGGGCAGTCATAAGGGCGGTGTGGCAGCAGGACATCCGCCCCTTTCTTGCTGAACACATCAAGGTAATCATGATATACTGAGGGCACAGCCAGGTGGACTTCCGAGTCTGGGTCAGAGTCCGGGCAAGATATGGCTAAGACGGGTACAGCGGGTGGTGGAAAGCAGTGGTGCTGGCAGTAGGTCAAGTTGAACTGAACGTGGCCAGTGACCCAGTTGACATGGGGGCAGTGTGCCCGAAGCCAGGGAAGTCCAAGGATGACCCGGGCTAGTGGCGACGCTATAACGTCAAACAACAGAAGTTCTGAATGACCGTCAGATGTCTGGGTTAAGAGGGGGGCGGTCTCATGGGTCATGGACCCGGATTTGATGGGGGACCCGTCGGCTAGGCGAAGAGTCATCGGGTGCACCTTGGACCTGAGGGGTATCTGGTGTAGGGCTGCAAAGCTCAGGTCTATGAAGCAGCCGCAGGCCCCAGAGTCTATAATGGCCAAGACGGGAATGTCCCCACTGGGCAGCTGCAGCACTAAGGCGAGCACCGCATGCGTCTTGGCATCAGGTGTGGCCAGTATCTCCCCTTGGTTGCATGTAGAGGCTTTGCCTGACTTGAAGGGGCAGGTCCACACTAAATGTCCAATGCCCCCGCAATACAGGCATAGGCCACTGGACAGACGTCTCTGCCTTTCTTTGGGGGGAAGAGCTGAGCATTGTGGCCTGCTCGGCCGGGATACAGGTGAGTGCTCAGAGTAGGAGGAGTACGTGGGGGTGCCAGATTTCTCAGCAAGTCGTTCCCGCAGGTGGCGATCGACCTGGATGGCCAGATCGATCAGGGTGTCCAGGGTCGGAGGTACACTCACACGAGCCAACTCCTCTTTGGGAGGCTCGAACAGCCCCAGCCGGAACTGGAACCGGAGGGCTGCGTCATTCCATGTGGTATCGGCGCTCCAGTGCAGAAACTGCGACACATTCTCCACGGGACGGTGGCCCTGCTGGAGCGCATGGAGTGCGGATTCTGCGGAGGAGGCTAGGTGCGGGTCCTCGTACAGTACATAGCCTGGAAGAACTGTGCACGGTTCGTGGTCTCAGGGGCCTTCCGCTGTAGCAGCCGGTGGGCCCAAGTCTGTGGCCCCTCTGGGAGCAGGCAGATGACCAGTCCCACTTTAGTGTCCTCCTGAGAGAAGGTGCGGGGTTGCAGGTCAAAGAAAAGTTCACAGGATGTGCGGAAAGCCCAAAATTTCCTACGGTCCGTCGAAAACCGTTCGGGTAGGGGCACCTCTGGTTCCATGGGTGCAAGCATGATGGTGTGCTGGGGGAGTTCCCAGATCTGGTCCTCCAGCCAAAGGTAGCCAGCTTGCAGGTCCTTCACCACTTGGGTAAGGCTGGACAAGTGCTCACACAGTTCATTCACAAGAGAGGGCCTCTGTGCAGACTTGGTCATGGCTGTCTGATACTGTCACATACCTGGTAGGCGAGTCTGACTTATGCAGTAGGCAACCTCCCTTACTAACCTGACTCGGGAACCCCTGGTAGAGCAGACAGGTGGCTCTGGAGTACAGGAGAGCATGAGGGTCGGACTGGGTTACTGGTGGTAGTAGAAAGTCTGTTGGAGCGCTCATGCAGCTGGAGCGTGGTCGTACAGGCTGGGTCGGTAACTGGCTGGCGGTGCGGTACAAGGGTTCAGGCAAGAGAGTGGTCGGGTTCAAGCAGAGTTTGTTAACGGGCTGGCAGCAGAAGTACAGAAGGATCAAGCAATCGGGCGGTTGTAGGCAAGCCGGGGGTCGGTACAGGCAGTGTTCAGACAAGGTCGGGACAAGCCGAGTCACAGGAACAGATAACAGGTTACAGGTCGCTCAGGAAAACAGGTCACATGCTGTAGATCGGACAGCACTTGCTGCAGGATGCGCTGGGCTAAAATAGAGCCGTTTGGTGCTGTTTCCGGCACGGGCGCGTGAACGCGCAAATAGCGTAAAAAGCGCAAAAAAGTGCTCTTAGCAGGATTTTCTCTAACACCCTTAAGGGAACCCCCTGCCTACCTCGGGCTGGAGGCTCAGGATAGCTAGCCTGGAAGGATCCAACCACAGGAGGCAGTTAGATGAGAACCTTCAAGAGAAGCAGTATGACAGAGCAAAGACAGGCAGTGAGTAGAGATCAGCACTGAGCAAGGACTACACAAGGGGAGAGACTATCAGCTGCAACAGTGCTCTCTGAAGACAGCAGTGGGCTTAGTCTTCATCCTTGCCCTGGCGAATCACCATGGAAGACAGGCAGTACAGAGGGGTCACACAGTAAAATGAGGCACAGTGGGGACAGTTGAAGGTGAGGACAGGTACTACGGGGGGGGCAGTTTATGGTGAGGATAGGCAGTACACAGGGGGCAGCTTATAGTATGGACGGACAGGCAATACAGAAGGAGCAGGTAATAGTAGAGAACAGACAGAACAGGAGTCATTAGGAGGCAGTACACACATGCTCCATAACTTGCCCAGTCTCAGTTGTCCCCAATTTTGCTCCTCATAGTCGAGCCCCCCCTCTTTTTTGAGCTCAGGGTCCCCCAACAGTTGGTAGCATATAGGGAGTCCATTCCTGTGCTCTGGGGCTGTTCTTTCTCTCTTCCTTATTCATGTAAGTCTTGGAGGGGGGGGCGTGGCTGAATTCCCCAATTGTCGGTGCATTCAATCATATTGAAGACTTTTCTCCTCTATACTCTCCTAGGTTGTGCTGGAGAAGAATTCAGCATATCATCCTCTATGCCCAAGCTCAGTGGCTCCTGAACAGATTTACTTTGAGCTGCAAGTGACAGATGTTGCTGCTGCTCAAACTACATCAGAGGAGTGCTTCCTGAATCAGGAGTTGCTTTTTACACACACACTTTAATATGCAATATATTGATGGAAATAAACACACTACATTACGGAAAGTTACAGTAGTAAAGCAGAACTATGTTCACCTCCATTCCAGAACTGCAGTGTCCCAGAACTCCCTCACAAAAATCTCCCTGAAATCTTCGGCTTGTCTTCTTTCGGGGTCTTGATGTATGGCTGTTTGTATTAGCTGGGTCAATATGACTTCACTATTGTGCATGCACGGGAGTTCATTCATTTCGGTAGATGGTGAAATTGTACACTGTATAGTGCAGATGGGCAGGTAAGACACTTCAATGCAGAAGAGACTTAGTATGACTCTTCTGCATTTTTTTTGTAATAAAGTTCCACTTTAATAAACACAAATTTGTCTAAGCACTGTTTTGACTGAACTACTAGGAATACGCTCTCTTAAACTTTAGGCACATACTTGCCTTCTCTGAAAGACTGCCAGTACTTTCCCAGCTACATTTGGAAAAAACAATCCAACACCAGATCAGATGTTGCCAGAGCCTAGCTTATTTGGCTGACTTACGTGTATGTATAAATGAAAATAAAAATAGGAGAAACACGTTTACGAAAAAGAAAAAAAAAAGTAATGAAGCCATATGTCACAAACACACAAAGATGTAGTAGGCCTGTATTTAAAGCTATATTCTATAAATTAAAGCTGAACTCCAAAATAAAAGAAGGGAGGCTGGACCCCAGAAAGGCTTGTGAACATCCAGGGGGAAGGCAGCAAGAAACATTAACGCCTTCCCCCTGATCTGGGCAACCAAGTAGCTAACTACACATGCAACACAGTAGGCCACCTGCCTACAAGCTAGAATGCTGGAATTATTTAGTTGCTTCCTGATCAGTTTCACTTGCATGGAATTGTTCCTTAATTGCCAGTTATCTTCTTTCCACAACTCTGTGTAAATACATACTTGTAAATGTGAGTCTGCTTTTATTGTTCTTGTAATACACGTTTATATATAAACCAAGATGTAATTAAGGTTTCAGAAGACTGCATTTTTACTTACATGTTCATTAAGCTCTTTCGGGGTTTGTAAGGGGATTCCCGCAGGAGCACACAGGTGATTGTATGAACCCAAACATGAGTAAACGGTGTTATCCTAAAACCAAACTTCTTTATTTTTAAATGAGAGACAAAAACAGTGCCAATTATGCCTCGCTTACTCCATATATGCCAACATTTTGCCAGAAAGCTGCAGTTATGTTCAATACAGTATTTACCCCACTCTGGTAAAACTGATTTGAACCCCTTCCAGACTCCTTCCAGTGGCCCTTTAAGGGGGTACTAACACTGGGAGGGGGGAAGGCAGCTTTCTGATCATGTGATTGTTGTGATTGGCTGTCATAGTGATCACTTGATTGGAAACCCACCCCACTGGTTTCCAACTGCAAACAAAGACCTCTAGCTGATGGTTACCAAAGATGAGCTCAAGCGTGTTTGGATCCTAGTCCAAACCCATCTGAGCTATCCCACTAGGAAGCTGTCACTGCGCACCGTCAACCATAAGCAGCCAGGCATTCGTCGCCCCTTAACTGCTCCTTGTTGACAGCTCAGTTAGGCTGCTGGGAGTATGCAATAAGTATGCTCTTAGCATACTGTACAATCTTGGAAGCCCATGGACAAAAAACATAAAATCCACCAAAAAGGATATGGGGTATAAAAAATATATTTAATGGATATAAGTTAAACATAAAACATAAAGCTTGACCCTATGCAGACAAGGCCTAGTGTGCATATAAAAATATGGGGGTGCACAGAAACATACAATGCATAAGATGTTACATGGGCTCAGCATATATACATCAAACTCCTAGAGATGGAAAGGCTGTAGAGCATCCAAAGAACATAAGCGTAACACCATTGTAAAGGCTTTAAATTACAACATTGGTAAAAGTGCTTCATTATCCTGGCGCATATGAGATGTTCCGTCAGCCGTGGCAGTAGGTAGCAGGTGCGTCTCCAGAGACAGCTTGGATCGCTGGAACAGCAGATGGCAGCAGAGACAGCAGGCCCAGGACTGGGCAGACAGCAGTTTGACAGGTGTCTGACAGGTAGCTGGTTGGTGGCAGGTGCGGCAGGATTGGTAGCACTCAGCAGGTGAAGAACCAGCAGTGACCAGGTAGCATGCAGAGTAGAACTGCAGGATAACTGGATGCAAGGTCAGACGAGCCAGGTCAACAACAGATGGTCAGATACAGGCATAGACGGCAGGCATAGAATGGTCAGGATTAGAGTTGAGCAGTCACCTGGATGTTCGGGTTCGGCCGAACTTCGCAAGAAAGTCCGGGTTCAGTACCGAACTTGACCCGAACTTTACCCCGGACCCCGAACCTCATTGAAGTCAATGGGGCCTGAACTTTTCGGCACAAAAATGGCTGTAAAAAAGTCCTGGCAAGTGCTAGAGGGCTGCAAAAGGAAGTAAAATGGGGGTAAGAGTAGGGCAAGTGCCCTACAAAAAAATGGTGATAGGGAAAATAACTTAAAATCAAATAAAAAAAATAAAAATGGGAAGGGGGGGTGGATGTGGAGTAGGAGCCTAGAGGTTGACTAGGCCGTGACCGTGGCACTGTACGTGATGATTTTAGAACAATAATCTGTCCCTTACAGCAACAGCAGAATCCTGACCCTATAGGAGTAGGCGATGATTTTAGAACAATAATCTGTCCCTTACAGCAACAGCAGGAACCTGACCCTATAGGAGTAGGCGATGATTTTAGGACAATAATCTGTCCCTTACAGCAACAGCAGGAACCTGACCCTATAGGAGTAGGCGATGATTTTAGAACAATAATCTGTCCCTTACAGCAACAGCAGGAACTTGACCCTATAGAACTAGGAGATGATTTTAGAACAATAATTTGTCCCTCAAAGCAGTAGACTCTACCTAGTCCAGAATCAGATCGTTCTGTAATGCAGGATGAGATCTGCAATCTATCCTTCAAAGCAGTAGTAGTAGTAATCTCTACCTAGTCCAGAATCAGATCGTTCTGTAATGCAGGATGAGATCTGCAATCTGTCCTTCAAAGCAGTATTAGTAATCTCTACCTAGTCCAGAATCAGATCATTCTGTAATGCAGGATGAGATGTTATTATATCTGCAATCTGTCCCTCACAGCGCCGGCAGCATCCTCTCCCTACACTAGCCTGAGAGCATGTGACATGCAGCACTACGTGACTCCAGGTTATATAGAGGCTGGGTCACATGATGCACTGGCCAATCACAGCCATGCCATTAGTAGGCATGGCTGTGATGGCTTCTAAGGGAAAAACCAGTGAAACGCTTGTTGATTGGCTGTCCTGCAGCTATTCAACAGGCGGGATCAAATACCCGAACCCAAACTTTTTTTCAAATGTCCGGGTTCGGGTCTGGGTCACGGACACCCCAAAGTTCGGTACGGACCCGAACTTTACAGTTCGGGTTTGCTCAACTCTAGTCAGGATACAAGCAGAAGTCAACGACGTAGAATCAGGCAGATGAGCAGGAGACAGGTCAGAGCAAATGCAGAGACAGGTCAGGGCAGGAAGCATTCAAGCAAGGTCAGAGAAAGTCAGGTTGATAACAGGTGTCAACACAGGAACAGATGCAGGAACACAGGTAATAACTCCAGATCAGACAGCCCTGACTAACAGAACTGCTGCGGTTTAAATAGTCCCATTGGCACCACCATTGGCGGCAGGCATGCGCATGAGCACGCATGCGCAACTTATGCTCAAACAGATGGGTACCTGCACACCTGTGTACATCTAGAGGCTTCAGCATAAATGTGCACAGCTTATTGCATTAGGGTGTGTTGCATTATGCTTGCGTGCATACAGTAAATATATGTACAGTATCTCGCAAAAAAGTGAGTACACCCCTCACAGGGCAGGGCTTGGTGTCAATAGAGCAGCAGACGGTGTCAGAAGTTTATTTTTATTATTTTTTTATTATAACCTTTTTACAATTTTATTATTTTTTTATACTTTTTTACAATGATTTATTATATTTTTTAACCTGTTCCATACCGAGTCATATTAAAATGATGTCGGCAGGAACCGCTCGTTGATCCGGGGCGACGTCATATGACGTTGACCGCTTCTCGCTGCTACTGTGGGCCCCGCAGAGCGGTGATCACGGATCGATCGTGTGCCGGGGAGTCGTGTCCCCCCCCGATCGGGGTAAAGAGCCAATAAAATTGGCTCTTTACCACGTGACCGGCTGTGTCTAATCACAGCTGGTCACTACCAACCTCCACGTGCACACCGCTCGTGCATGTCCCTGGGGGCGCACAGCGCAGCGATCGGGCTGAGATTTGTCCCTCAGACAAAGCCCAGCTCCGATCAGTGTAAAAAACCAATAGAATTGGCTCTTTACCATGTGACCGACTGTGTCAATCACAGCCGGGCATGTGATATAAACAAACCATGGTAACGAGCTGTTACCGCGGTTCTCCCTGTCACATACCGATCGTGTGTGAGAGGGAGATTGCGGTAACAGCTTGTTACCACCTACTGTACACCAAGCACACTAATCACCCCTCCCCCCCAATTAAGAGGACCTGTCACCACCCCATCAAAGTACCTGTCACAGTCCATCAGAGTACCTGTGACCAGCCCATCAGAGTACCCGAGTACCTGTCACCTGCCCATCAGAGCACCCGCGTACCTGTCACAAGCCCATCAGAGTACCCGAGTACCTGTCACCAGCCCATCAGAGTACCCTAGTACCTGTCACCTGCCCATCAGAGTACCTGTCACCAGCCCATCAGCGTACTAGAGTACCTGTCACCAGCCCATCTGAGTACCCAAGTACCTGTCACCAGCCCATCAGAGTACCCGAGTACCTGTCACCTGCCCTTCAGATTACCTGAGTACCTGTCACCAACCCATCTGAGTAACCGAGTACCTATGTGCAGCCCATCAGAGTACCCAAGTACATTTTACCAGTCCATCAGATTACCCGAGTACCTGTCTCCAGCCCATCAAAGTACCCAAGTACCTATCTGCAGCCCATCAGAATACCCGAGTACCTATCTGCAGCCCAGCAAAGTATCCGAGTACCTGTCACCTGCCCATTAGAGTACCTGAGTACCTGTTACCAGACCATCAGCGTACCCGAGTACCTGTCACCAACCATCAGCGTACCAGAGTACCTGTCACCTGCCCATCTGAGTACCCAAGTACCTGTCACCAGCCCATCAGCGTACCCGAGTACCTGTCACCTGCCCACCTGAGTACCCGAGTACCTGTCACCTGCCCACCTGAGTACCCGAGTACCTGTCACCAGCTCATCAGAGTACCCGAGTACCTGTCACCTGCCCTTCAGATTACCTGAGTACCTGTCACCAACACATCTGAGTAACCGAGTACCTATCTGCAGCCCATCAGAGTACCCAAGTACATTTTACCAGTCCATCAGATTACCCGAGTACCTGTCTCCAGCCCATCAAAGTACCCAAGTACCTATCTGCAGCCCATCAGAATACCTGAGTACCTATCTGCAGCCCATCAGAGTACCCGAGTACCTATCTGCAGCCCATGCCTCATAGAATATACCTCGGGTGTTCGCTTTCCAAAATGGGGTCATTTTGGGGGTAATTCCACTGTCCTGGTGCTCCGGGGCTTCAAAAGTGTGAGAGGTATGAATGAAATTTTATGTGTAATTTATGCTCCTAGAATGCCTGTTGGTGCTCCCTGCATGTTCGGCCTCTGTATGTGGCCAGGGTGTGAAAAAGGCTCGCACATGTGTTATCGCCATACTCGGCGAATTGACCACTTTGTGTAAAAATAAAAGCGTTTTCATTTTCTTTCCACGTATTTCAACGACTTGTGAAAAAAAATGAACCATTCAAAAGACTCATAATGCCTCATAGAATATAAGTTGGGGTGTTTGCTTTCCAAAATGGGGTCATTTTGTGGGTAATTCCATTGTCCTGGTGCTCCAGGGCCTTCAAAAGTGTAATAGGTAGTTAGGAAATTAGATGTGAAATTTCTGCTCCTAGAATGCCTGACGGTGCTCCCTGCATGTTGGTCCTATCTATGTGGCCAGGCTGTGTAAAAGTCTCACACATGTGGTATCGCCATACTCAGGATGAGTAGCAGAATGTATTTTGGGGTGTAATTGGAAGTATGCATATGCTGTGTATGAGAAATAACTTGTTGTTGTGACAATTTTGTGCAAAAAAAATAAAAATAATAATTTCTTAATTTTACCAAGAATTGTGGGAAAAAAGTACAACTTCAAAAAATTTGCCATGCCTCTTACTAAATACCTTGGAATGTCTACTTTTCAAAATGTGGTAATTTGGGGGGTATTTGTACATTCCTGTCATTTCAGGGCCGCAAGAAATGAGATAGGCCATCAGTGCATCAGGTGTGATAAATTTTCAGTGATTGGCGCCATAGCTTGTAGACTTTCACACAGACCAAATAATATACACTTATTTGGGTTATTTTTTAACAAAGATAGGTAGCAGTATAGGTTTTGGCCCAAATTTATGAACAAAAATTACTTATTTGCAAAATTTTATCACAGAAACTAAAAAAAAGTTTTTTTTTCAAAATTCTTGCACTTTTTTCACTTATGTCACAAAAAATAAAAAACCCAGAGGTTCTTAAATACCACCAAAAGAAAGCTCTATTTGTGTGAAAAAAATGATAAAAATTTTGTTTGGGTACAGTGTAGCATGAGAGAGTAATTGTCATTCAAAATGTGAGAGCGCTGAAAGCTGAAAATTGGTCTGGGCAGGAAGGGGGTATAAACGTCCTGTATTGAAGTGGTTAAATCATTTTTTAGGAGCCCCATTGGTCTAAGGTGTCGTGTCTTGTTTTATCGTTGTATGGGCTCAGGATGCAGCAATAGCCTTACCTTCACCTGACACTGTAAAGATATTCCATTGACTCCAAGTCTTAGAATACTTCTCCCATTTGTATGGAGACGTCAAAACCAGGTCTTCCATCCTGTTAATCTCTTCCACCTTCCTCAGCCAGAGGGCTATTGTTGGTGGGTCAGAGTGTTTCCAGCGAAGGGGTATACAGGCTTTTACTGCATTTACCAGATGACGCACAATAAATTTTTTATAGCTTTTGAGTGGGATATTGGAGGCATGTAGTAAAAAGAAGGCTGGATCAGCCGGGACTTCATATTCCTTACATTTTTGTATAATGGAACGTATGTCACTCCAATATTTGGATAGTTTGGAACATGACCAAAAAATATGTAAGAGCGTCTCTCCCACAGCGCCAGCACAGGTCAGAGGTGTTTGGATAATATTTGTGTAACTGAGTGGGCGTTAAGTACCATCTGGTCATAATTTTTAAATTGTTTTCTTGGAGTTTAGTGCAGATGGACAATTTCATGCAAAGAGTGATAATATTTTAGATCTAAATCTTTGTGAAGGTGCGGTTAAGGTCCTCTCCCCATTTCTGTAAGCAGGGAAGGTGTGGTTGGTCTGGCGGATTGAGTAGCAGGGAGTAAGCTTTAGAAATGACGTGAGGGAGGGGGTTCTCATCCGAGCAATATTCCTCCAAGCTAGTTATCTGTCTATTGTAGTTCTGCGGGTTTGGGAGTGAATGCAAGAAGTGGTGAATTTTTATTGCGCTCCAAAAAGGAAGGCAAAAAGGGTCCTGAGGCACAAGTTAAGTCTCCGATCAAGGGCCATTTCCCTGACTTTAAAAAGGTTGAGGCCGTTTCACAATTATTTTGTCGTAATGCTTTAAATTCTATGTTATTTATGCCAGGAGTGAACGAGGGGTTGCCTAAAATAGGGAAGAGGGGGGAGTCCCGAGTTGTGAGAGATGCTTTTTGAGTGGATTGAACACTTGTGTTAAGTGTGGTACCAATGATTGGATGGGATTTCAATGTTGCGGGGAGGGCTTTGTAGCACCAGAGTGCGCTTTTCAGGGGAATGTGTGTTTGGGCTTGTTCTATTTGGGTCCATAACTTTGCTTTGTTGTGGCGGTTCCAGTCTATTATCCTTTCCAGATGTACCGTCAGGGAGGGCCAAGCCGCCCAGCTGCTTGGGTAGGATCAATTGCGCTCGATGTAAGCGGGGTTTTTATGAGCCCACACAAATTTCGAGAAGAGAGCATGTACCTGTTTAAAAAAGGGGGGCGGAGATTTTAATCGGCAAAGCCTGCAGTAAATAAAGGAATTTTGGCAATATACACATTTTCAGAAGGTTATTCCTTCCGAACCAGGAGTGAAGGCCTGTGTTCCAATTTTCTAGTAAAGAGTGTGTTTTAGCCAATTATATTCAAACGTTTTAATGATATCATTTGGGATATATGTGCCTAGGTATTTAAGTTTCAAGTTGGCCCATTTGCAACTGAAGTTTGATTGTAAGCGTTTCAAACGACTAGGGGGGATCTCGATGTCCAGTGCTTCGGACTTGGAAAAATTTATTTTAAGATTCAAGATTTTCCCATAGCGGGAGAATTCTTGCAGAAGGTTCGGGAGAGAGATTTCTGGGTTTACCAGGGAAAAATACAGATCGTCGGCGTAAGCCGTTATCTTATGTTGAGTTTCACCTACCAGGAGACCCTGGATATTCTGGTTCATGCGGACATGATACAAAAAGGGTTCTAATGAAAGGGCAAACAGTAAGGGGGAGAGGGGGCATCCCTGCTTCGTACCGTTACTGATTGTGAATGATGATTGCCGAAAGCTCTCCATTCACTTTCACGTGTGCTGAAGGAGTGGAGTATATGCTCGTGATCCAATTAAGCATGGGTCCATGCCAGTGGCGGCTGGTGAAGTTTTTGGATGGGGGGGGCGCCAGGCCCCGCCCTTCCCTGTGACCCCTCCTACTTTTAATAAGCCCCACCCCTTATAGAATCCACCCACTCCGTCCCCTGTATTCCACATATTGTGTCAGGGGTATACAGCTCAGCATCACAGGACACAGTATACAGCACAGCATCACAGGACACAGTATACAGCTCCAGCATCACAGGACACAGTATACAGCTCCAGCATCACAGGACACAGTATACAGCTCAGCATCACAGGGCACAGTATACAGCTCAGCATCACAGGGCACAGTATACAGCTCAGCATCACAGGGCACAGTATACAGCTCAGCATCACAGGACACAGTATACAGTGAAACAGGTGGGGGCAGTTTGCAGCCAG
The DNA here is from genome assembly GCA_018402905.1 of Glandirana rugosa. Taxonomy (NCBI): domain Eukaryota; kingdom Metazoa; phylum Chordata; class Amphibia; order Anura; family Ranidae; genus Glandirana; species Glandirana rugosa. Next base: position 1,050,786 of record BLSH010153469.1, read on the forward strand.
TGACACAGGTGGGGGCAATTATGCAGCCAGTGACACAGGTGGGGCACTTTGCAGCCAGTGACACAGGTGGGTTCAGTTTGCAGC